>JALGBA010000795.1:0-128212 GCA_023970755.1 Azemiops feae | reverse complement strand
ATAATAATAAAAGGTTGGAAGGGACCTTGGAGGTCATCTAGTCCAACCCCCTGCTCAGGCAGGAAACCCTATACCATTTCAGACAAATGGCTGTCCAGTCTCTTCTTGAAAACTTCCAGTGTTGGAGCATTCACCGCTTCTGGAAGCAGGTTGTTCCACTGGTTAATTGTTCTAACTGTCAGGAAGTTTCTCCTTAGTTCTAGGTTGCTTCTCTCCTTGATTAGTTTCCATCCGTTGCTTCTTGTCCTGCCTTCAGGTGCTTTGGAAAATAGCTTGACTCCGTCTTCTTTGTGGCAGCCCCTGAGATATTGGAACACTGCTATCATGTCACCCCTCGTCCTTCTCTTCATTAAACTAGACATACCCAATTCCAGCAACTGTTCCTTACATGTTTTAGCCTCCAGTCCCCTAATCATTTTTGTTGCTCTTCTCTGTACTCTTTCTAGAGTCTCAACATCTTTTTTACATCGTGGTGACCAAAACTGGATGCAGTATTCCAAGTGTGCCCTTACCAAGGCATTGTAAAGTGGTATTAATACTTCATGTGATCTTGATTCTATCCCTCTGTTAATGCAGCCTAGCACTGGGTTGGCTTTTTTGGCAGCTGCAGCACACTGCTGGCTCATATTTAAGTGATTGTCCACTAGGACTCCGAGATCCCTCTCACAGTTACTACTATTGAGCAAGGTACCCCCTATACTATACCTGTACATTTGGTTTTTCTTGCCTAAATGTAGATTTTGTAAAATGTGCCCTGAAATTTGAACTCATCTTGATCTATTTAATAAACCAATCTCGGTATCAAGATGCATGCATTAAAAACAGCTTTACTTACACAAAATTTTGCAAGGTAAGTCTTATTTGGTAGTTGTTTTTAACTTGTATTTCCCATACACAGTCCACATTGTTTGGATAATCAGAAGGATAATGTGGACTTTTAAACGATCCGGATGGGTATCCAAGAAAACCACCACAAGAATGTCTTGACACCGTTACTAAAAAGACATCAAAGAAAAAAACACAGGCCAATTAGTATCGTGCAGGATTAGGATGCAGAGAACCACATTATAAAAAGACATCTATCTTTGAGGTTTTCTTGAACGCGAATCCAAATGCTTTGAGGCCTTCCAGCTTTATGTTCTGAAGGAACTACAATGTCTAACTGGGGTTTGTGATTGTTGATGCCTGATAATTTGAAAACAGTTAACTTTTCACTGAGTCAGTAGCTCTATTTATGGATATATGCTGGCATTAAATTGTGAGCATTAAAATGAAGTTTCTGTACTACTTGCAACTTTTAATCTGGAATGTGAAAATCTTAAGGAGAAAGCCCAGAGTTACTTGCTTTGTGAGATGTGGAGATATATAAATTAGACAAACTAATAATGATGAATTAATTGTTAGGTTAGGTGAGATAGAACTGAAATCCTACTCTATAAATTCTTTGGATTAAGGATAATTTTGTTAGTAAAGCTTTCTAAACAGTACTTATTAGTTCTTAGTTCTTATTAGAAACTAACAGTTATGTGGGTCTTGTTATTCCTATTCATCTGCTAAGAAAAAAGGAGCAAATATTTATGATCCAAAATCAGTTTCTACTTATAAAAAGAGAAATGGAAGTCTAACCTTTCTTCATTTATTTCTTTTTCTTAACATAAGACTTAAAACTAAGAACTTCTATAAAAGAAACTGAATTACTCAGCACTGAAAGTTAATCACTACTGCATTGGAAGTCAATATCTGCTTTACCAGTGCTATTTTTCTTCCTAAACTAACACTGTGAAGCTTTCTAAATATCTACAGTAATCACATGCAGAAGGTTGATTCTCTAAATCAAGTTGAAATAATAGAAACAATTATAATGTAATTAGAGGTAATTTATTTTTGTCTACTGTGTCACTTTTGCTATAAATCAACTGGGAAGAAAAAAGAAAAAAGAAAAAATACTAATCCTATATAAAACAGGTCACTCAATGTGTATAAGATCACATGGACTGTGATTCTGAAAATAAGCCCCACTGAACTTAGTGTGGTTTATATATGGGACTGAATTGTTATATATGAGAAATCTGTTTACAATTTATTTTATAAGTTAGGTTATAAAAAATAAAAAAGGAATACAAATTCAGTTAGTCCTTGACTTACAACAGTTCATTTAGCAACCATTCAAAGTTACAACAGCACTGAAAAAAAGTAACTTATGAACGTTTTTCACATGACCATTGCAACATCCCCGTGATCACATGATCAAAATCCAGACTGTTGGCAACTGACTCATATTTATGATGGTTGCAGTGTCCCGGAGTCATGTAATCACCTTTTGCATCCTTCTGACAAGCCAGATTCACTTAACAATCATGTTACTAATTTACCAATTGCAGTGATTCACTTATCAACTGTGGCAAGAAAGGTCGTAAAATGGGGCAAAACTTACTTAACAACTGTCTCACTTAGCAACAGAAATTTTGGGCTCAATTATGTTCATAAGTCAAGGACTACCTGTATACCCAATAAGAGCAAAATGTGTAATTAAAGTCAGTCAAATCATAGTTTCATGAGGTAATAGTACAAAGGATTTAGAGCAGGGGTGTCAAACTGCTGGCCCGCGGACCGGTTGCATCATATAGAAGCTGCGCTCACCCCAGCTCCGGCAATGCAAAACAAGTCGCGATACGTCGTGACACGTCACGTGATGCGGCGAGTTTGACACCTGTGATTTAGAGACTAAATATAGAATTTATTCATGGTTTGGGAGCTTTCTTCAATTTTATATCTACAATAAGATTGGGAAGATGGCAAGACAATGAACGTCTCAAAGTACATTTACATTTACAAAGTACTTTGATCAAAGGAGTGCTTATTAATTCCAGGAAACAGCTAAAATATCTGTGTATATTAAGTACACTTCCTCAAAGACAGCATTCCACATTTATTTATTTCAAAAAGTTTATATGCTATTCTGAGCAGTTTACAGTCTTACTATACATAAACAGGATTCAAACAGCAGAAATGTCAATTTAGTAATAAATATCTGTAATACCAAATCAAATTAATGCTAAAACAGTAGTAATCAGTAATACTCCTAAAAGAGGAAGAATCTAAATCTCTATGTCTCCATCTAAAAAGGCCTATTGAAATATTCGAGTTTTTATAACTTTATTAAGTCTCAATAGCTTTGAAAAAGACAATTGACTGATAGAAAGTCATCCCAGAGATATCCAGGTTTGGAGCCATAAATATCTTTAAATATGACAACCAGGACTGTGAATTGCAGCTGAAAGTCGCCTGGTAACTAAGGCAGCTCACAAAATAGTGTTATATGGCCAAAGTTAGATGTGTCCATAACTACATGAATCTGAGCCTCTGGATTCTGGACTAGCTTTTAGTTTCCAAGTGGCTCACAAGAGTCATATGTAAAACACATTGCAATAGTTCATATGACAGGTGAAGAAGGTATAAATGATTCTGAGAAGTGCCTCCTGATGTAGGAAAGGTCATATCTTCTGCACCAGGTGAAGCGGAGAAAGCCCCTTTTGACCCTCTAAATTATGAGCCAATTAATAAGAGAAGGTGGGAGGACAAAACATTGCCTAGAATGAAAAATGGAATATACCTAGAGTTGGATAGCTTCAGAATCTACAGGTTCTATATCTTATGGAATTAAACCTAAACATGTTCTTCCTTGTCTTACTCTCAATTACAAGCTTAAAAAACAGTAATGGTTGAATCTTCATTAACATTCATGTTTCACAGTCGTACTGATTGATATTAATGTCTACAAATTTCAAGTATTTATTTATTATTAATTCTAAGTATTAAATAGATTGTGGGATTGTGATAAAAATAATTCAAGAAATTAGACATTATTTGTTACTCTTGGTCACAACAAGGACTGGGCACCTGACAGTCTAAACTGAAGGAGGATTGAAAGTATATGTTTGAGGCATTCTCTGTCAGTGTAATTTTACTAAAATGTCCCTATACTGGGTTCTTAAAGATTAACAGTTACATATTTCATCATCCTCAAAAGCTACATGTAATCCATGACACCCTTAAGAGCCAATAGGAATAAAATGGACATAAAGGAGAAATTTTTTTGAAAGCACTTTGAACTGTTTGAGGAGCACTTCATGAATCAAAGCTTCCCTCAGGTCCCACTGCCAGAAGCACTGAACCACATATTGTGAAATGCTCAGTAAACTCACGTTATGGGCCTCCCCACATTAACTGACTACATGGGTGTCCACCTTTGACAAGATTTCCACTTATGAAAAGCTGCAGTGCTGGGAGCAACCCCATTGTAGTAACAATTCTTGTAGAAGTATCACCTGTGCATTCACAGTCATTGTCATGCATCCCTTGAAGGCCTTCAGAGGGGTTCTTCTGAGCCATCTGCAAAATTTAGTGCTTTACTATCTTAAGGAATATATTCAGGGGGAACTTTTAATTACTTTTCAAAGAAAGCTTTGCAAATGGCTTTGCACAGCCATAATAAATAAGGAGCTAGACTAAAACATTCAGTGTGTCTGAGGGCCCCAATTTGGAGAAAGCTGTATAGGTAATCCTCGCTTAACAACACAACCGAGACCAGCAATTCCACTGCTAAGCAAAGCAGACACTAAATGAGAAATCATGTGACCCTGCCTCTATTTTCTGGCTGTAAAGAGGCAAGATTATGCAGTTTCACATCTGCTTTTGTCTAACCACTCTTCCATCTTTGCAATGCTCTTACTATCTTGGATATATTGAGAACAATGCAATTTATAAAAAGCAACAACAGCACTCTCTATCACTTGCCAAAAAATAACCCCAAAATACCCCCCCCCCCAAAATAACCCCTTTGAACATAATTGCTAAACACTGGGGTACTGTGGTCTACCATTCTGAGGTGGAGAACAGATGAAAGCTGTAGAGAAAATCCTAAAATAGGATTGCCAGGCTTCAAGACAAAAGCAAGCCTTTATAAATCCCTGCAAGTTCCTGCCCTAGTCACATGTGTGATGTTACCCTGCTCTTTTTGGAATGTCAGCTTTCTTTCCATTCACCATCAAAATTAAGCGAAGACCCCAATTATCAGAAGAATGGTCAGATCTGAAATAGATCCCCTCTTTGAAGGGAAGGAAATCTTCCAGGGGACTGGAAGACAGATTTCAGCACTATTATAGCCAGAAATCAAGAGTGAAGTATTCTTTCCGAATAATCTCTTTTAGGACCTAAAATATTATAAAGGTGCTTGTCATGCTACAAGTCCTTTTTCAGGTAGCAGTGAACTCTTTCTTTTACAAGAATACATGCTAAAGAAGGACATACAGAAGCAGACATAATTGCTACATTTTCTCCATTTGCTTGGAGAGCGCTAAATATAAATAACCAAGCTTTGACAAGTAGGAAGTACATTTATCTTCAAGTTATTACTTTTGCATTAGTGAAAATTGTCAATCCTGTCACTTCTTACACTTCAGTCAAAAGGATTAGAGCCTATTAGTACAGAAAGAACTGTTTTATCAAAATGCCTCTCTCTTCCTTAAAAATGCCTCTCTCTTCCTTAAAAAAAGGTGGCAAATGCTATCAATAAGATTGGGGCTTATGAGTATGAGGTAAAGAAAGCAAAAATAAATTAGCTATGAGGAAATCCATTGAATAAGTGGACAAAGGAATTAATTGTCCAGAGAGTGGATACAGAGTGGATTTTGTAATTCAAGTGTGTTATTAAAAATGTCAAGTTAAATATCTTTAAAAAGATGGATTATAATTCTTTCTTCCTCAACCAAGAACATGACTTGTACATAAATCTCATGTATTTATGGTATTCTATGATACTAAACATTTTTGGAGGGAAATGGTCATAAATGGGTATAATTATAGAAAGCATAATAATCTTTTCAATAGCATCACTCTGATTTTTTGTGTTCATTGCTTTGGTTTTCTCTAATTAGCCTTACAAGAAGTCTAGTAGTCCCTCTGCACAAGAATACAATAATTTATATGATAGAGTTATAGCCCAACAATCGTCTTAAATTTTTGAATTAGTTGGAAATATTGGACATACATAGAGCGTCAAAGAATACTTAATACTTTGGAGTAATAGAGAGGGATTAGAGTTAAGATACAGGGCTGGCTGTGGGGCTTTGAGGTCCTTTCCAAAAAACTGTATCCTAGACTTTTTCCTGCTTATAATCTATAGATGTCATTCTATGGGCAGATTCATTTGCACTGGAGATTAAGGATTATACGGGTAGTCCTCGACTCATGACCACAATTAAGCTCAAAATTTCTGTTGATAAATGAGACATTTGTTAAGTAAATTTTGCCTCATTTTGAGACCTTTCTTGACATAGTTGTCAAGTGAATCACTGCAATTGTGAGGTTAGTAACATGATCGTTAAGTGAATCTAGCTTCCCCAATGACTTGGCTTGTGATCCCATGACCCTGAGTCTCTGCAACCATCATAAATATGAGTCAGTTGCCAAAATCTGAATTTTGATCACATGAGAAGTTGCAAGGGTTGTGTGGAAAAAGGTAATAAATCAATGCCGTTGTAACTTTGAATGGCCACTAAATTAACTGTTGTAAGTCGAGAACTACCTGTAGTCCCAAAGGTCAGGGGGACTTGTTATGGAGTTCCCAGATACTATGGTAAACTATGGGCAATTTTATCAAGTATCTTATCCAGAGAGGATCTGTATCTGTGGTGCACCACAAATAGAGGACATCACTCATATCCTTTTTGACTGCTAACCAAATGCTTCAGGCAGAGCACAGCCTTTAAAGTGGATAATTAACAGGATAGCCCATTGGGACACCATCAAGAGCCTTGCTTACTTCCTCCAAGGTAGAAATACATGTAAGTAAGAAAGTAAGAAAGACTGCCAAGTTAATAGCTAAAGCCATTCAACTGAGAGCTTCCTATCTAGATCAGATTGGGATCAACTCTCAAGGGTTGATTATTTCATTGAATATTTTTTAATATTTCAATATGCTTGTATTATTTTATCATACTTTGCTTGATACATCATTAGAGTAAACAGTAAACAATAAACTAAACTAGGATATTGAATAGCAGATTATGTTAATCAACATGCCATAGGAAAGTGGCACTGCCATATTGCCAATTTATGCGTTTCATGAAAATACATTTTAAGTGGATTACCTGGCCTTTGCGTTGTAGTGAATCTCCCTGAAAGAGAAAAGTTTATGACTGATTTAATATGAACCAAGCAAATGAACTGCTGTTGAAACAATATATTGTGACATCTATTCCTAGGACTCATTTGGTATGTCTATGGAAAATAAAAAGTAACTTTTTTTTAAAAAAAGTACTTGACTTAGCTGCTATGCTTACAAAAGTTGCTAGCCTGTAACAAATAAATCTATGTATATTGTAATTGACTGTCTGTGGTTTGCGTCTAAACCTTGAAAGTCAAGTTAAAAGAATACCAGTATAATAAATATTTTAAATATTTAGTGCTAGAAGTATTAATAAATTAAACTAGGAAAAGTTAGTGATCCCATGACCATGGGGATCTGCAAGATTTGTAAGTCTTGTTATATTATTTTATTTTATTTTGCTTGATAACTCATTAAACAGTAAACAATAAAGTAAACCAAACTAGTGAATAGCAGATTATGTTGATCAACATGCCATAGGAAAGTGGAAGTGGATTCCCCTCCCCCCATTGCCATGTTGCCAATTTACACTAGTTATGAAAATACATTTTAAGTGGGTCTTCATTATCTGGCATTATAGTGATTCTCCCTGAAAGATAAAAGTTTATGATTGTTTTAATATGTGCCAAGGACATGAATTGCTGCAAAGTAGCAAAATAAAAGGCAACAATTTTTTGAAAAAAAAGCACTGGACTTTGCTGCTATGCTTACAAAAGTTGCTGGCCTGTAACAAATAAATATATGTGTATTATAAATGATTGTCAGTGGTCTACATCTAAACTTTGAAAGTCAAGTTAAAAAAATACCAGCATCATTATTTAAAATATTTAGCACTAGAAACATTAATAAATTAAATTAGAGAATGTTAGTATCCATACGACAATATTACAACATTCTGCTCCCAGGATCTGCAAGAATAACCCTGTTTTAATGACATTTCTGAAAAACAAGAGGGTAGAAACCCAAGAATGAATGAGATGGTGTCTGTTTAAAGAATATCTGCCAAGGAAAATCTATGTTTATTCTGAATACGCTGTTTAAGCTCATGTCTGTTCATGTGTACAGAATGCAACATAGAAATGAATATAAATCAGAAAGCATTTGATTGTTTTTGCTGAAACAAAACTCTTCCTTTGCTTACCTACCTTTGATTTCTGCTTGTTCCATGACATGCATGATTCACTTGGTTGTTTCTTAGATTTCCGGGCTCAAGGGTACAAAGGGGTTGACAAATTCTGAATTGTGGAATCCCACCATTTGTGGGTTACCACAAAATTGGGAAATGCAATATGGGCATAGGTTGGACAAAGCCAATGTTTGATCTTCAGCATGTGAATAAGAAATGCATAAATGTCAGGGGCAAAAAACCAGAACAACGCTGTGAGTAGGCCAAAGCATTTTTTTTTTAAATAAAAATTATTGTTGATTATCTACTTAAAAGATCTTGCCAGACTAATTCCATACTCTTGGAAACAGGCAGATAAGGACTTCAAAATTCTGGCTCCTGTCACTTTCTCCCATGATAGGCTCCTCTTTACTCTCACAATAAATGAGAGAAAAATATTTAAATGTATCTTTGTTTAGTCAAAGAAATCATGGTATAATGTGAGTAAAATTCAAACTATGGAATGTTTCCATAAATGCAGAATCGAGGCTTTTTAAATGAATGT
Source organism: Azemiops feae (assembly GCA_023970755.1). NCBI lineage: Eukaryota > Metazoa > Chordata > Lepidosauria > Squamata > Viperidae > Azemiops > Azemiops feae. The sequence continues at coordinate 119,374 of JALGBA010000795.1, read as the reverse complement.
AATAATGGCTGCTGATTGAAATAAACATGCATGAGAATGAATGAAATGTTTGGTGAATAGCTCAGCATTAAGACATTAAGGATGATTGTTTAAGAAGTTCCCCTCTCTCTAGGGAAAATTGAATAAATAGTTGCAAGTTTTACATAAACATAAAAACTTTTATTTGACAACATTGGAGCAAGTAGACAAGTGTGTATAGTTTGGTAGAACATTTCCTAAATGATGGAAAACTTTTGACATGTACAAGTAACAAACGAATGATAGTGTGTGCTTCATGTTTTGTTGTAAATAAAGAACATTTGTTGGGAAAAAAGTAAAAACAGCTATGTATAATAGTGTGCATTTGTCTACTTTTTTGTATGGAAATGAAAATTGGGTATGTCAGGAGAAATGTAAAAGTAAATTGAATACAATGTCAATAGGGTATTTAGAAAGTGTGTGTGATCAAACAAGCAGAAATAGGACTAAGAATGAATGGGTGCACATCTTTTGAAAAGATTCCCAAAACAAAGAGATTGGAACTTCCAAAATCTTTAAGGAATTTATGAAATGTTGTAGGGATGTGGAGAAGCAAAAAAAGAAAATTGTGAAAATGTACAGTGAATGGTGTAAAAAAGTTTAAGCCAATGTATTTCAGGGTTTCTATTTCTTTAGCTTATAATTTCTTATTCTTTTCTGTACTCTGTATAACACTATTTATCCCAAAAGGAAATGGCTTGGTGGCTCTGCATCTATGGAGGACCAAGTCTGCTGAGTTGAATGAACTGTTTGGCTAAGGATGTCCATATACAAGTAGTCCTTGACTTATGACTACAATTGACCCCAAAATTTCTGTTGCTAAGCGAGACATTTTATGGCTTTTCTTGCCATGGTTGTTAAGTGAATCACTGCAGTTCTTAAGTGAATCTGGCTTCCCCATTGTCTTTGCTTGTCAGAAGGTTGCAGAAGGTAATCACATGGCCCTGCAACCGTCATAAATATGAGTCAGTTGCCAAATGTCTGAATTTTGATCACGTGATCATGGGGATTTTGCAGGGGTCATAAGTGTAAAAAATGGTCATAAGTTACTTTTTTCAGTGCTGCTGTAACTTTGAACTGTCACTAAATGAATTTTGTAAGTTGAAGACTACCTGTACAGTACAGCTGTTAGATTAGATCTAACAGAATTAGGGAGTGAAAAGCTTCTGGAACTAGAATGGATTTAGACTTATGGGAAGCTACTCGTCATGTTGACTACTGGTATTTGAATTATGGGAATGACCCTGAAGTATCTTAACCTCTTACTTGGCCCCACCCATTCAGGCTGACCGGTGAGTTTGCTTTGATCAGGAGAATGATAAAAAGTCTCTTATTTATTTGGCTTGCTGGATCCAGAAAGACTTCCTGTTAGAAGGGTGTGTAACTTGGCTTTCTCTGTTCGACTCACTTAGTTGCAGCTTTGGAAGTGTTCCTTGGCCCCAACTATTCTTTTGATCACTTCTGTGACATGTCATCTGTCCTTGATTTTGATTTCTACTTGTTCCATGTCAGGGGCATATACGATTCGCTAGGTTGTTTCTTAGATTTCCTGGGTCAGTTTTGACTTCCTGGCTTATCTTGGATATTTGTCTGCAGCACATTAATTCTGCAATCATGGCAGTATGTTATTAAGCCAGTTTAAAAAAAGAAAACCAAGTTGCCTGCTGTTAGTGATTATTTGGAAAGAGAAAGCAGGGAGATTATATATCATTCTAACCCTTGCTTCCTTACCTAACAAAAGATGTTCAGGAATTATCTTTTTCCAGAAAGTTATGTAAACATTGTCCAAACTCTTCAATTGGGCATAAAACTGACACATAAACTGTGAAATTGAGAGGACTGTTTTCTTGCACAAAGTGTTTAAGGGGCCTTATACAAGAAAATTGTGTCACCTTAGTTTTAATCATGACACTTATGACTCTAGCAAAAGAATATGCTGTCCAGCAGCTTAACGCATCTTACATGGGTTTTCCTACAAAACTACAGCCATTACAGCTGTGTGAAGTAGAATGCTGAGGGGCACTGGCTGGTCACTGAACTCTATGATAAACTGTTGGAATTCATTGTTGGGATGTATTTTTGTGCAACAACTATAATAGTGTTCAGCCAGTGGATGGCAATGTTTACAAGTTTGGATGTATGGTATATACTCTATGTGCTTTTATTCTAAGTAGAGGTTCCTGTTTCCTGTTACAGTTAAAACAGTTAAGCAGTAAAGCACATGGTGACTGTACTCTTTGTCTGATCTGTGGTGATATATATAAACAGAATTTCTAACATAAACTACTAGGGACTAGAATCTGAATCTTTGGTTCTTCCCTGTTCGAGATCAATAGTACTCTGACAGCCTTGCTTTGATATTCTGCTTTTGGCAACTATCATTCCTGAAGATAGATTAAAACTTTTTGGCTCTTTGATGAGTTGTTTTCTCCAGGACCCTTCAGCTGCATATCAGATCCTTTCTTCATTATTTGTAGGTAGCTGAATTAGAATATTGCATTAGCTATTTAATTATATGTTCTTAAACCAGATGCATGAGTTAACTCTCATGCCAAACTATTTAAAATCTGTAAATATAAAATTGTTATAAAAATATTTCTATTTCAATGACAAAGCAAGTAAATAAGTACCTGAACAAATAACACCAGCATCCTCTTGGTGGTTGCAGTTATGATTTCCCCAGCCTGCACTTGCGCATTCCCAAAGATAGCGTTCATTCCCACTGCACTGAACATTATCCAGGTAAATAGGGCCATATCCTTGACCAAACGATGCTCCTTGTGTTGCTTGGACGGCATATCCACATTCAAGCTGTCGGCATACCACATTGGCATCATTCAGGTCCCATAAATCATCACAAACAGTCCCCCAACCTTGGTAATAATCCCTAATTTCAACACGCCCTTGACAGTTATGATTTCCATTTACTAATCGGAGCTCTAGAGGAAAAAAGAAATAATATTGTTCAGTCATAAACAGTCACAGACATTGGAGGAAATTTTTTTAACAATTGTACTTTTCAGTAGGAGACAGGATTAACAATGGTAATCAAGATATGAAGATGTGAGAAAATTTCTATCTTTATAGGGAGTCAACTTTTGGATGTCTGTCTGCTATCACTATCCTAGTGTAGCAAAAAAAAACAAAAAACAAAGTAAGAAGACCATGATTAGAAAGAATGGAACATGGGACATTTTCACTGTATATGAACTATTCAAACATACAGCTATGAAAGTCCTCCAAACAATGGGCAAACCAGTTTGTAATACAGGTAATCCTCAACTTACAACAGTTCATTTAGTGACCGTTCAAAGTTACAACAGCATTGAAAAAGTGACCGTTTTTCACAGTTACAACCTTTGCACTATCCCCATGATCATGCGATCAAAATTCAGATGTTTGAAAACTGGTTCACATTTATGACCGTCACTGTGTCCCAAGGTCATGTGATCACCTCTTGCACCTTCTGACAAGCAAAGTCAATGGGGAAATCAGATTCACTTAACAACTGGGTTACTAACTTAACAAATTCAGTGATTCACTTAACAACTGAGGCAAGAAAAGTTGTAAAATGGAGCAAAACTCACTTAACAAACATCTCACTTTACAACAGAAATTTTGGGCTCAATGGTGGTCATAAGTTGAGGACTACTTGTATGTGCTGTGCTGTCCCTCATACTCTTATTGAAATGTTTGTTTTGCTTGAGGTCCTTCATGTTACATCATAAGACATTTCTCAAATATTCTAAATAAATGCAAATACTGTAAATAAACATTCTCAACTACATGGAGATACTTTTGACAAAATAATCACCAATTTCATTCTATACTTAAACTTAAACTTAAAAATAAGCATGGACCATGGCTTCAAAAATTTGCCAGCCTATATTCTTTAGGACCATCATATTCTCTTTTTCCATTGACGCTGAGACTTAGCTTTGGACAAGGCTTAATTGCATGTTTGATTGTATGATTCTATACAACAATTGCATACAATTGCAATGGAATCATACACAGAATAAAAATCAGACGTTGCCATTAAAATCACTTTAAATATTAAAATCACTCCTTTGAATTCTGGTGTTGGACAATAGGTTGAGAATATCTTAGACAATAAGAACAAGCCATCTGACATTAAATGAAATAAAATCAGACTGTTTACTGGAAGTACTAATATTGAAGCTAAAATTTCGATAGCCAGAACCTAATCTATTTCGAAGACAAGAATCATTACAAAAGACCTGGACAAGAAAAGAAAGCAATTGAAAAGAAGCAAAAAGAAGGCAAATGCTTAGATTCCATTGCTAACAACAAAACAAGGATTCAATAGAATAGAATAGAATAGAATAGAATAGAATAGAATAGAATAGAATAGAATAGAATAGAATAGAATAGAATAGAATAGAATAGAATAGAATAGAATAGAACAGAACTTTATTGTCATTTTAAATGTACACTAACCAGCATACATTAAAATTAAATTTCGTTGCATTCAGCTCTCAAAGGATATGCATATACCCCCCCCCACACACACACACAGACACACATATGACACAGAGAAACATCACAATCTAGTTCAAAGAAGCAATTGTTGACAAAACAGTCCTAGTGTAATGGTGTCCCTTTGGTCATATGGCATCAAAAGTGACTGAACAAATGAACAACAAACTGGTGAAGTCTCTTTCTTTTTCATAGAACCACATATGACATTATGACATGTATGACATTAAATGCATAGTATTCATTCTCATCACATATTTAACAATATAAAAGGAAATTTAGAAATAGCTATATATCTTGAAGCCAAGCAACTGTGCATCCTTTAAAAGTTGTTGAGAATTCAATGGTAAATAATACTGTGTTCTCTAGTAGGGATCACAAGTACATGGGAAAAGGCTTTTCTACTCCAAATGGATTACATTTAACAGATGAAACAAATCCCCAAAGTTTTCTTACCAAGTGCTGTTGGTGATACTGGTGGTGTCCAGTGAGGACCTGCCAGTGAACAAAGATAAAGTATGAGAAAGGCTACAGTGATAGATAATACACAAAGTTAATTCTGTAACCATATAGCATAATATACAAGGTTAAAAGCAGATTGATTTTCAGATTTTGATAATGAAATTTGACATTACTGAACATTCAATCACAGTAACAAATATGCTAAGTCATGAAATACTCTGCAATCACCAAATAGGAGTTTTTGTTTCTTTGTTTGTTTTCACAGTCTAGTAGTTCAAATAATGAAAAATAGAGATGAAGAGGAAAAAATAGCATGGCCAGGGAAACATGCTTGGAATTTTTTAAAGTATCTTCGATCCACTCTGAAATCATTAGATTTGACTTGGAACTTGAATGCGATAATATATTATCCACTCTATTTTGGATCAATGTGTTTAGATAGCAACATTTTCTGCCATAATATAACATACTAAATTTATAATAGTATGTTGTACAGTAAAGTGTATTTTATTACCACAGTAAAACCCTGAATAGGTCATAATTACATCAATAAAGGTAAATTTGTGATGGGAGATGGATAGGCTCCGTTACGATGGTGATGGGTTCACTGTTCAAAGACCTGAAAATCCACATTAGGGACAGATCATCATGGAGAAAATCTATGTGGTTATTAAGAGTCATCACTGACTTGACAGCACTTAATCAACTTAATAGAAATGTGTGTTGTATGACTAAATAACAAAAACTGAAACAAATACAAAGCAAAGACTAGTTGCCAAATTAGTTTACATTTTATAGTCAGATCCTCATACCCTGTTTTGCAGATGTTATTTCAAAATTACCTATTGTTAGCAATCCAAAATATGTCAATAAACGAAGAGTAAAGATGAAACATTTTGCACTTACTGTATTTCATCAAGCAAACAAAAAGTATTTTGCTTTGCTTGTTTTGCTGTACATGAAAATACCCAAATTACCATAACAGTGGATGGTCCAGATTTTACCATGAGAAATTTGTCCCTGAGTGTAAAGGCTATCTGGATGCAAAGGAATAATCCAACATTGACACATATACTCTCATTTTCAAGGAGAAAATCACATCTTTCTAAAATGAAACAAGAGCCCAGATGCAGAGCTGGGGAATACTGGCTTATTTGGATAGCATCATGTTGGTCAAGTGACTCCATCTCCAAATTGTCCACTCAACTGTGGATCTTCAAATAATCAAAACGTACATTGAAATACACTTCTAGTGTCTCAGCATTACCTGATGTTGAATAAACACTCCCTGAAAAAGAAAAAAAGAGATTTAGTAGTTTAGCCACACAATGACTACATTGATATGCATATCCATTTCTTATCACACCACTTGTAAAATGATACAATGACCAGAAGAATAGTGTTTGCTTTGTTTTACTCACCTGTACTCATTTCTGTGCCAACTATTTGGTTTCAAGAGGGCACTTCAAGAGGGCAAAAAAAAAGTGAAGGGGCTATGTTTTCCCATAACTATTCAACGTAATTAAAAGGCTTTCTTTGCCTGCACTGCAATCATTATGTAGCTAATTCTGCTTGAAGACAAGATTTTCTGGTGGCGTTCTGTGACTGTTTCAGGGATGGTGTAGTTAATGTTTAATTTGAGGGAGTTATGCGTCTGCTGCTCTGCCAGGCATTATCAAAATACTCCCCTGTATTACCACATATCCACATATCCTAGAGTCACTGAGCCACATGTTCTGTTACTGCTCTCTCTAGATAGAATCCTGGCTTATATTTATCCATCCTATCCTAAAATTCCCTGCAGAGAGCATGATCTCTTTGTGGCTTTCTCTGTTTAACCATTACTCAGGTATATCTTCCTGGGTTGCCCACGTTTGTGTTTTGACAACTGCACTGGTTACCAGCAGGCTTTGGGGTGGATTCAAAATTCTGGTTATCACTTGTAAAGCCCTTAATGGCTTTGAGGCTTTTTAACCTGAGGAAATGCCTATCTCCTGTGGCTTCTGTGGCTCCGTTCTATGCAATCAGAGTCAGCATGCTTTGGATTCCATCAGCTAGATGGTATCACTTCACGGGATGAAGAAAGCAGAGGTCTGTTACAGCACCTGCCCTCTTAAATGAGGTCCTTCCTGAGACTCATATGGGCCCCAATGTATTTAAATGAACTCTTAAAACCTGGCTCACAACATAATGCTACAAGTTAACTTTATGCCAGGCTGGCATGACATTTTTCTTTAGGTAAAGGTTGCTGTACGTTTATATTTCTGCAAGTCTAATTTTGCCTATCTTTTCTTAGTGAATCCTATCCCTTTACAATTTTATAGCCATCATTTTCTTCTGTGTTTGATCGTATCCTGGGCTTTGATTAGGTGAATGAGAATATTAAGTTACAACACTAAGTACACTAAGATGTATAAACTCTCAACATTAACCACCAATGAAAAAAATATTACATAAAATATGTATATTGATCTCAGAGGATGGGAACGTACCTGAACAAATAACACCAGCGTCCTCACGGTGGTTGCAGTTATGATTTCCCCAGCCTGCAGTTTCACATTCCCACAGATAGGATTCATATCCTCGGCACCGAACATCATCCAGGAGAATAGGACCATATCCTTGTCCAAAATATGCTTCACCTTTAGCTGCAATAGCTCGTCCACATCCGAGCTGTCTGCATACTATAGTCGCATCGGTTAGATTCCATAAATCATCACAAACTGTTCCCCATTCTCCATAGTTACGCCGAACTTCAACACGGCCTTGACAGTTATCCCATCCATTTACCAGTCGGAGCTCTTAAAATTTAATTAATGAATCAGTTAGTATCGTCTTCTTGACGATTCACAAATTTAATATGCAGATACGATGTGATATCCAGCACCTACCCAACCTTGACTGATCTCAGAACAAATAATCAGGGCTGGATCTGTTGGGATCAAGTTTTTTGGGAGATCATTAGGAAATGCCGAATGTATACTTGTTTGGGAATTTTAAGAAGATTTAAGAAGATGATGACAATCTCTTCTATATTGTTACTAGAAAATTAGCATTTTGAATACAACTGTATTCAACAGTGCTATTTTTCTTTTTTTTGAAGACATTGGAAGAAAATAGGCATATTGAGATTTTGTGCTTCAGTTTTCAGCACGGAGGCCCAAAAAGATTACAAGAGGAATGATAACAACAACAACAGTGGCTGTACCTATAGTAACAGGACCTTTTGGAGCAATGCCCAAAGGGCTGACTAGATATAGAGAAATTTATCAGACCTGAATATTTTGACTTTGCAAAAAACCACCTTACTTGGAACTGCCTATATATTCAGATGTTACCTTAACAGCTCTTTGGTCCTTGGTTAGGACTTACACTGTTAAGTTTTTACCAGTCCCAGACCGCGAATCGAATTGACCTGTGGTTTCTTTGGTCCTACTCTAGCCCTATAACCATTAGGGTAAAATGGCTCTTAAATATATTCTTTGCTATGTAGTTTTCTTATTAAAAATATATTAATAAAATTGAGTATAATTTTAGTTGAGTATAATTGTATACTCAATTATAATAATAATTGCATAATAAATGTAATAATTGAGTATTATATAGTAACAATTGAAAATAAAATTATGAAATTGAATAAAATTAAATTTTATAATTTTATTTTCAATTGTTAACTATAGCATCCTTATTACTATGTATACTATGTGTAAAATTAGCAAGCCTATGAGGGGAAAAAATCAATCTAGCAAAATTGGGCTGTAAAAACCCACACTACCAGATGGCTGCAAAATCAGAGTTTTATATTACTGTGGGGCCATCCCTTGGCCTTCTGGAATCTTACAGGCCAGATATGAAAGCTTAGCTTAAATAAATAGTCCTTGAAACTACAGCTTAAAAGATAGTGTTACTGTAAACATAACTATAATCAGAAACAGAAAGAAATGCTACAGGTAACATCCAAATTATATGTGATTTCTGGATATCAAGCATAACCTTTTCTCATATTAGCAAATTATATGAAAGCACAGTGTATAATATTACCTCTATAACCAGGTGTTACGGTTGTTGGAAAATGAACTGGGGAAAAAAGAAAAACTTATTTGATATCTATCTATGTACACACACATGTATAAAATTTTCTTAATGAAAACAACTTGAAAGAAAAGAATATAATATAAAAAAGGAAGAGTATCCCATGTGGAATATAGCCACTCATATATTAATAGTATATTAAATTAGAAAATATCACAATAACTTTCATTTTACTTCATGCTTCTATCTAACCAGTCACACACACACACACACTTTTTTTAAAGGCTTCATTTTATGAACCACTCCATCTCTGATGTCATCAACAAATAAGAATAAAGATAAGGATAAATAACTAAATTCAGCTTGCTGCTTTTAAAAATCTTAAGGAGTTGGAACTCCAAAGCAGTTATTCTGGGCGTAATGATTTCCCACATATCTTGTTGTAGCAACTGATCACCTCAGGGGGGCGCCCCAAATTAATTTTAGAGATTGCATCTGAACAATTTTACAAGATCCATACCTTTCACATAATGGTATCTCTACCTGTAATTCTTTATAAACTCAAAAGTAACTATAATAACACATTTTTGTATGATAACTGAAAATAAATGGGGAACTGAACATTGGTTTGAAATGGATCAATGGAGTATTGCTTAATATATTGCTCCTCTGTAACTGAAAATTCTTCGGATAAACAAACAGAGCAACAAAATTAGAGATGCCACTGAAGATCCAGTTCCTTTAAAGGAGAATATTTGTAGCTCAGGGTTAAAATGAGAGGTAGCATTGATGATGTTACCTAGTTTGGATAATGAAACCTCTGCAAGAAAACAACCAAGCTCAGAGAGCACCAAGGACCACCCAGTTCCCTTACATTGTAGCTAATCCCCACATTGTCAGGGTTTAAGTTCCTATATTTGTAGTTACCCAAAGACCCCTGCAGAGGCATTTCCTGTTATTTAATGGTTTGGGGGCGAGTTTTGCATGCATTCCCATGAATTCTCAAGCTCCTTTTTCAAAATATTTGCAATCCCCTCTTAAACATACAGAAATAAGTCTCTGGCGCACATCACCGGAGTGAATCTGATACTGGAGGGGGATTGATATGGTTCCATGGGGACTGCAGTTCAGTCCAAAGCCAATTGCCTCAACCATCATTTCTCCATTTGGATTGGTGCATGAACTGGTTCACACAATAAAGCCATGCCGAAAGAGTTAGGATGGTGTGGAGAGACGTTATCTGTGCTCTGTCAAAATTACATATTTGAAATTATGATTGAGGCAAATCTAGAAAGAAATTTGCTATAGAGATATAGTACTTTATCTTATATAATATACTATATATCTTTAAAGCAAATTATGGATACCGGAGTGTAAATATGTATAAGCATGGCAGTAAGTGCCTCAGCAGAGTTTTCAGCAGAAAACAGCAGCAACAATGTTATTTAAAAAAAGCAAAAGACTTACAGACAGAAGTTTTTTCTAGGGTTGGTCTTGGTCTTGGCCATCTTATTGCTGGTGTTATTGCCGAATTACCTGTAGAAGCAATAATAGAATCAAAATGCTAATGCAGGGGTGTCAAACTGCTGGCCCGTGGGCCGGATGCGTCATGCCGAAACAGCGCCCACCCCATTGCCGGCAATGGAAAAAAAGTTGCGATACATCGCGACACGTCACATGACATTGCGGGTTTGACCCCCTTGCGTTCATGAGTTTAGATGACATTGCAAAATATTTTTCCAGATAATTTTAAATGAATATATCATGTAAACTGGAAGGCTTAGCGAATGCTTACAAATTACTCTGACAACTAAACCCTAACAATATAACCTACCGTATTGCATGCCTCACTTATCTCTTTTATACATTTGTCAAATAAGCAATCATGATTAATAAAATAATGCAAAGCAAGTACGCAATTCAAGTTACATGTGTGTATAATAGCAGTGAAGTGCAAGAAAGATATAAAGTCTCTTTCTCTCTGCCTTGCACACAAACCCAAGAACATAATACAAACCCAAATTCTCTCTAGCTGGTTTGAATAATATAAGGAAAACTTTCTCTTCCCATTGCCACTATTCCTGAAAAAGCAAATATGGATTCAAGCAGACAAAATACTATGTCCAGACATCCAAATTAATGGGTTGATTAAACTAAAATTCATGGGCATTTTTCCTCTTTACATAAAGGCTAAAATTGCAGGAGTATTTTCCTGATTTTGTACACTTGTGATGGCAGGAGAGTGTGTCTACGTTAGAAAAGGAACGTCAGTTCTATATTATATGACAGATCAGCCTACTCAACTAACATATTATGCTGGTAACTCAACATACATGCATATTAAATCGGAACTTGATTAAGACCTTTCATTTTCTGAGCTGTGTCTATATTTGCCATCCATTTTTAACTCCCTTTTTTTTTCTTGCAAAGTTTCATAAAATGTACCCAGGTAGCTGAAAAAATGAGTTATAGGTTATGCCTTTATTTATTTCTTTAACATTTTGAAATACTAATAGGTGAACTCTCTGCATAGTTTAGAATAAAATGTGTATACAACAAAATCAAATGAAGTGCAAAATGAAAACCTCATGTAAACTAGTCAGCAACAAGACAGCCATTCAATATGTAAAGCAATATAAGTTAAAATGCAATTACAATTTAGCAAATGCTAAAGCCTGGAAAAAAGTCTTCACCTGGCACCAAAATGATGCTAGGGTGGGCATCGTTTAAAACTTCCTTAGAAAATAATTCCAGAATTAGGACACCACCACAGAAAAAGCTCTCTCCTTTGTAAGTCCCCCCCCCTCTCCTTTTTTGCTGGTAGGGACTGGAGGACAGCCTTGTTAGACAAACACTCTTAAAATCTGGGCATGCACATAAAGGAAAAGGTGCTCCTTTAAATAACCTGGACGAGTAAAGGCATTTAGGGCTTTAAAGATTTTTAAAAAAGACACTGTGGCTCTTTTTTATATGTTTACTGGGTCTGTAAATGTATCTTTTTCCCTTTTATTTATGCATGTGGTGAAGCGTGCCTGGCTGAGGAATTCTGGCAGTTGAATTCCACAAGTCATAAAAGGGCCAAGTTTGAAGACCCGTGGTCTACGCAGTCCCCAGGACTCAGCACTGACTTGAAGGCGCACACACAGAAAAAACTATAACAGACACTTCATGGTCTGTTTTCCATAACTGAAATATAACAATTATAAAATTCGTTCAGGGGAAATAATATAAACAGAGGAGAAGTAACACAGTACATGTTAAAAATATCCACAACTGGCCAGAAATACTAATGAATGAACTTAGTGGTATTGCAGGAACCATCCTAATTTTAAAAGGCAGAAGAATGAATACAAGAAGACGGCCAGCGTGGCTACATGAAAAGCTTAGGGAAGATCTGGAAACAAACAAATAAAGCTGTAAAAAAGAGATGTACAGATAAACTACCAAAGTTCATACAGGTTGCCTGAAAGTGCAGTGAATAAGTGCTCAGAATGAATGGAGATTAACTAAGATTGTTAAGAATAACAAGATACAATAGTGGTGAATATCTATAGCTCGGGTGTAGGATAAGGGTGAAGGTTCGTTCTCCGAGCTTGTGGGTTGGTTTCTGAACATTTCGTTACCAGGCTAGGTAACATCTTCAGTGGACCAGCACCAGGTCATGGCGTGCCAGAAACTGGGCCGTGCAAACAAACGAAGCCCCATCCACAGGATCCAGGCAGCATGCAAAACCACGCTCCCTCCGCGGAAAAACCTCTCTCCTGGGAACTAGTCCCTGGTGTCCAAAAGGTTGGGGGCCGCTGAACTAAGAGAATAAAATCCTAGTGTGTTATGAAGAAAAGCTGAGCTAATCAACAGCTAATGCATTGCCACTTTCACCAATAAGAGAGCAAGAGGCACAGTTGTGATGAACAGGATAAAGTTCAAAACTGAAACTTGAGATGGAAAGAAACGTAATCATGCAGCACTTATTTATTTTAAAGGAGTTTAAATTTCACCCTCAAGAATTATATCCTTAGGCATTTAAAAAACCAATTGTTCGTCTGGTTGAAGCTTTATGTATTATTCTTAAGAAATTCTGAAGAATTTCCTGAAGATTCTCAGGAAAACCCTGGAAATACCAGATGACCAAATAGGACAAAATATTCCTTATGTTGAAACAAAGGAGAACTAGGATCTAGGGAACAAGAGATCAGTTAGTTCTACAGAGATACCCAAAATTTCAGAGAAATTGATCAAGAACAATTTTTGCAAAATTAATCTTATACCATTTTTGAACAGATAACTGGGAATGCTTAGATATAGAATCCTTAACTGCAACAAAGCAGTTGGTAAAATTGCACACAATATTCTGATTAGCATACTAGTCAATCATGGGTTAGATAGCATGACAATTAAGCAGATACATAGCTGGTATAAAACTATTATTCAAAGAATGTTCATCAATTATTTCTCATGAGACTTGAGTAAGATATTGAATGTATTGATATAATATTAAATCCTAATATCTATACTGTTTAAAAAACTTGATTAATAGACAGTTAATAAAGATTAATAAAGCTGGTTAATAGACAGTTAATAAAGATTTAGCATGAGGAATTCTGATCACTGACAGATTCTTAACAGCTGAAAAGACACCCCCAAAATTATAGATGGTGTTATATTAGCTAAACATATATTTAAAGTGAAACTTTGCAATAAGAGAAAAATAGGTTGCACAATTTGGAAGTTAAGGGTGAATGGAGCTCATTTTGATATATAAATCATTTAAATATATATACTTTCCTATAAAGCTAAATTCTATAATTCAATTCAGAATGTACTACTTTATATGGAATCTGATCACTGCTTTCTAATAGTGAACATTTTTAATTAGCTGAAGATACACAGAATGCAGAGATTCAGTTTCAGCCGTACCCTGTAACTTTTCAAAACAGTTCCCTTTTGGAGAACTTGGATGAAGAAGTCTGATCCATCTACTACACTCTATTGCAATCACCCTGGAGAAGATTAAGTATGGAGTTTACCTGAAAACACTAACAACACCATCCAAGACAGCTTCATTGTGGTGTCCATCTTCCCAACACTTCTGTCTCAGGTTCAGACCACCAGCACCTGAATTTAAAAGCTTGTGGCAATGCTGACGTGTGGTTCTCTACTTCACTTTATCTTCATTGCCATAAATCTTATGATAATGTTCTTCAAGGATCAGTATCTGCAGTTCATATACAGTATATGATCTATTTGTCTGCCAACAAGAATAGCATCACAGTGATAACAAATTTCCATGGCTTATAGAAAACATTGACCCATACTCAATAAAAATATAATTACTTCCTTTTTATCGTAAACTATTTCTTTGTGATAACAAAGCTCTTAGGTATGCCTCAGATAGAAGAGGTCAAAAAACAAACCATAACCAGACAAAATCAACTAGGTTTGAAAGATAGAATAGACCTGCATAATCTGCTTGCAGGGCAACATTCAAAGGCCATCCGCAGAACGAAGAGGGAGTCAAGCTATTCTCCAAAGCACCTGAAGGTAGGACAAGAAGCAATGGATGGAAACTAATCAAGGAGAGAAGCAACCCAGAACTAAGAAGAAATTTCCTGACAGTTTGAACAATTAATCAGTGGAACAACTTGCCTCCAGAAGTTGTGAATGCTCCAACACTGGAAGTTTTTAAGAAGAGACTGGACAACCATTTGTCTGCAATGGTTTAGGGTTTCCTGCCTAAGCAGGGGATTGGACTAGAAGATCTCCAAAGTCCCTTCCAACTCTGTTATTCTATTCTATTCTATTCTATTCTATTCTATTCTATTCTATTCTATTCTATTCTATTCTATTCTATTCTATTCTATTCTATTCTATTCTATTCTAAAACTGGATGCAGTATTCCAGGTGTGGTCTTATTAAGGATTTATAAGGCGGTACTAATACTTCATGTGATATTGATTCTATGCCTCTGTTTATACAACCAAGGATTGTATTAGCTTTTTTTTGCTGCTGCCGCACACTGCTAATTCATGTTTAAGTGATTGGACACTAGGACTCCAAGTTTCCTCTCACATCCCAAATGTATTAACCTGCAAGGAAAAATTCTTAAATAGACAGAGCTGAAGTAAATAATATTTACTTTCTATTTACTGTGAACATGCCATTCAACAGCCTCACTTCAGTTCAGATAAGTAAGGCTCTGAGTCAAGGGGGAACCAACTTTATTTTAAAAAATAGGGGAGGGCAGTTTTCTGAATTCTGGAGAAGAAATTTAATCCAGGTTAAACAAAATAGTGATTGCCATGGCTTAGAACTGTGTGAAACAGCTTTCTTTCTTTCTTTCTTTCTTTCTTTCTTTCTTTCTTTCTTTCTTTCTTTCTTTCTTTCTTTCTTTCTTTCTTTCTTTCTTTCTTTCTCTTTCTTTCTTTCTTTCTTTCTTTCTTTCTCTCTCTCTCTCTCTCTCTCTCTCTCTCTTTCTTTCTTTCTTTCTTTCTTTCTTTCTTTCTTTCTTTCTTTCTTTCTTTCTTTCTTTCTTTCTTTCTTCTTGCAACAGTTGCAACATTTGGATCTTCCAAGGTCGGATTTCTGAGAAAATGGTACTGATCAATTTGATCAAATTTTGAATACATTATAAGGATCCCAGGATTTCTAATCTGGAGAAGAAGATAGGATTCTCCAAGAGTTACTCATTCCCCATACCATTGGAAGTCTTGCAAGTGGATTCAAGCAATTGAAAGTTACCCCTGCCCTTGCACAGTTCACTGAGTTATTTCATTAAACGTCTCATAGCCTCGCCTTGTCCATTCCACATTGCAGGAGTGATGCTAGTGATGTATCAAGCATGTAATTCATGGGCCCTATTCTTGAGATAGATAAGCAATTGTTGCATTTACATATTAATTAAATGGAGGAACACTAAGGCTATTCTCTGTACTGAGTGCTATTTCTAATAGCGGACTCTTTTGGGTTACTGAAGAGTTATATATACTAAATTTATCCTGGATTGGCTGCAGCAAACTACATGGTTAGATCCATGGGTGTAGCCAGTTGTGAAAACCAAGTCTTTTGAAAAGTTGATCTGTGGTGTGGGACAGTTCAGTAAAGCTGGAGAGCTTCTAGAGATTTACTATACAGATCCTCATACCTGGCTATCATCTATTTGGAAGGTTTGCTAGAGTTTAGCACTGATTCAAAACCCTACACTCAAACAAGCCTGTAAGACAGGTTTTGTGCAGAGTGGAGGAAGTGCTTGGTAAAGAAAAGAAATTTTCAGGTCTCTGACCTGCAGATAAATAGTCCAGGATGCTGGGGATAGATGAATAAAGTTGCCAGCCAGAGGAAATGGACTACCGAGAAGAACAGTAGTATCCCTTCCTTCTGCTCTCCTGCTTTAGTGTGCAGGCATGCCCCTCCAATGACCAACTGACTGGCAACATGGTTTGAAAACAGATGTATTGTTTTTTCTGAAAAAGGAGTAAGGCACACTTAAAACATGCTGCTGACAGGCGATTGAATGAGGGGATACTGTGTCATAAGGTGGGAGAGTCAACTCATTCAAAGCCATCTGAAAGAGTCAACTATCCCATTAACTATGTGATTTCCTGACCCTGTCAAGTTGCAGTCCATCTCTGCTCTTCCTGTCCCATTACAAAAAATGGGACCAGTGACAACTGCCCTGGGCCTAGTAGAGGATGTGGGCTCAGCACCAGGCCAAAGTGCCAATAGATTATAGGCAATCCTATCCTACCCACAAACACAAACTCACTGCTCACTATTGATCACCTAACTTTGCTGCTTCTAGGTGGATTTGGGAAATTAACATGTAATTCTCTTCCTGAAACAGCTGCTGGTTGCTCTCATCTTAAGGGGAAAACACGATCTAGCAAACCAAAGACTTATCTAATGTGTGAGGTGAGTAGACACTGAGGGCAACCTAATGGAAACTTAGAAAAATAAAGATGTCACCAGGAAACATTTCCAAAATGGTAAGATGCAAATGAGAAAAGGCCCAGTAAAAGAAGGACAAAAGTAAAGAAAACTGGCCTTATCTGAAAAATCCTAGCTATTTGATAACTGTAGACAATGTGAAAATTGAAGCACAAAGCCAAATGAAAATAACTGTTACAAGCAATGGAGGAGATCTATCTAAGGAGAACTGTAGCAGATGAAACAGTTATCAAAAGATGTTCCAGCCAATGGAAGGGAACATGGTGTTCTTAGGACTCCAAATTTGGCACCTGACCGATAGATGAGAAAAGCAACTTCTATAGAAGAAAAAGCAAAAAGGAATGGAAATGTTGGCAGTCAGTAAGAATAAACAAGTGATCCACTTCTTTTCTTTGGAGGAATACATGTTTATTTCAGTGTTTTATTCAGACAATTTTTATTCAGACAATTTTTAGCAACATACTAGCATGTCAGTTCTATTACTAAAGAGAGTAAATCAGTAGTGTCTGGAAGCCAAGCCTGGCTGAGAGGTATTGGAGATCAAGGCTCTTTGTGCCTATTAGCTTGAATGAAATCATAACTTCTTCAAACTTCTCAAATCTCCAGTTCAAATCAATTTGGGTCCAATTTGTGCAGACATAACAAAAATGCACTTTAACAGTATCAAACAGGCTTGCAAAGAAATTAGCTAAATATAGGTATTTTTTCTTGGTTCTTGCAGCAATAATCAAAATGAAGGTTATGTGTTTAAAGTTACAGGTTCAAGACTAGACATTTTCACTGAGCAGTTAAGTAAAAGCTTAAGTATCTGGAGATGCTAATTTTCCTGGAACTTCTAATACTTTTGATCATGGATAAATCCTGAGATTTAAAATTGGAGGTTGGTGATACCATGGTTCACCTCCTCACTGTAGGACTAATGTCCTAATGTTAGAGACTAGTGTCCAGCCCTACAATATTTAGCTAAAGGGCTCCCATAGGAACTTGTGTTTATACATACAATCCTGTATGGATTTAGGGGTCACTAATATTCTAATAATTAGGCCTATTTTTTAATACTTTCTGCAATCATTTATACAATACTATTCTTAAGAACATCGTTCTAATGTTCTTTGGAAGCAATTACACATGCAAATCTAGTGAACATTAGTGTTGCGTGGGTAGGTTTTATGGGACTGTTGTGTCCTATTGTATTCATACTTTGCCTTCATCCATACGAAAATCAGATAAAATCCTCACCTTTGAAAAAGTTAGTCACACCTAGGAGAAGAAGTCTTTTATAAATAAACAAATGGAAGCAAGCTCTGAGATAAAAGAACTTTTGCATACATTTTGCAAAATGGGACAAAGGTTCAAGGTAGAAGATCACACTTTCATTAGAGTCAGTTCCTTGTGCATTCTTAAAGCCTCTCTGCATATATTATTCTTCTGTGATGCAGCACCTTCAACAGAATGAGCATACAATTACACATCCAAAATATGCGTATTAGCCTTTGAGAACTGGCAGTTGAAGAGGTCTGCCTCTATTTCCATACATTAGTAACTTGACAGCTACAAAATATATATTAAGAATTTGAACAGGGATATTTTTTTAAGGGAACCCTTTCACAGATATTCTAAATAAATAATAAATAATAAATAAATAATAAGTAATTAAGACCACACTTGGAATATTGCATCCATTTTTGGTCACCATGATATAAAAAAACACTGAGACTCTAGAAAAAGTATAGAAAAGAGCAACAAAGATGATTAGGGGACTAGAGGCTAAAACATACGAAGAATGGTTGCAGGAATTGGGTCTAGTTTAATGAAAAGAAGGTTTGGGGGTGACATGATGGCAGTATTCCAATATCTAAGGGGCTGCCACAAAAAAGGGGTCAACCTATTCTCCAAAACACCTGAAGGCAGGACTAGAAGCAATGGATGGAAACTAATCAAGGAGAGAACCAACCTGGAACTAAGGAGAAATTTCCTGACAGAACAATTAATTAATGGAACAACTTGCCTCCAGAAGTTGTGGGTACTCCAACACTGGAAGTTTTTAAGAAGAGATTGGACAACAATTTGTCTGAAATGGTATAGGGTCTCCTCCATGAGCAGTGGGTTGGACTAGAAAACCTCCAAGTTCCCTTTCAACGCTGTTACTCTGCTGTTCTGTTAAATAAGAGAGTTTCAAACTTTACAGCACCACCACCCCACCCACTGAAAATGATAAATATATTTGTTTGACTGCCACAAATAAATCTAGTTATTTTATTAGAGTCAGGGGTTGGGCAAAAAGTAAACATACCACTCTGAATGATTCAAGTTTGATGAAATTTTCAAAATCTGGGATAGGTAGCTACTTCTTGGGGCTTGCATAAGCAAAAGGAAGAACAAAGACAAGAGCAAAATGTGTCAGTATTTCCACTCCGCCCATGTACTCCTGGTCAGTTTGGAAAAAGAAAAATGGGAGCCTCTCTCCGTCCCTTTTGTGACAAAAAAAAATATCTCAGGAATCCTGACCCACAGTTTGAGAAATACATTCTTGATCATAAGACAAACCTCCTCAAAGTTTAACACTCTTGTACCACCTGTAAGAAAATGTTATCCATATTATAAAGGATAATATATATTATATATTTTATAATAGTGATACCCATGCCAACTCAGTAAACTGATCTAAATTTGAGGGTGTCTAGCATTTCCCAACAATTAGCGTATCGATGTAGAGAAACGATAATAATTTCAAAGAATGAAAATGCAGCATTCAAAACAGAGCTAGCAGAGCACAGCACTGTCTAATTTCAACACATAGACCCACCTAAAATTGCATGTTTTATTTGTCTAAAATGCATGGAAGATGGTGTGTCCCCTTAATACAGCAATTACAACAGGAGAGGCCAAGTAAAGAAAAACAATTACATTTCCTTCTCCCCAAGGTGAACTTTTACACACTTTATCTAAAGGTGAGATTTTATGAGTGCAAGGAAGGGGTGGTTTGCTTCTTGTAGATTGATGGTTAACCTAATTTTAAGACCCAAAGATAGTCAAAATGCATTAGCAGGCTGAGATAAGATTACCTGGCTAAAAATAACATATTCTGATCAGACTCTGAGAAAAGTGCAAAGTCCTATAATAGCACTGTAACAGTCCTGTGTGGCATTGCTAGTTCCAAATTGAATGTATGCTATGTTTCAGAACTAATAATGACTGACATATTTTTCCAAATGTTAGTAATAAATCTGATCCCAGTGTGAATTTTCTTTTTAAAAAGAGGGTATTGTTTGCAAATTTATATCTATCAATTAGTTCATAGAATTATATAAATATATAATTATTTATATAAATAATAATGATTTTGAAAAAGAAACTGAAACAGAAGAACTTGTAATAACAGCAGAAATGGTGGAGAAAAGGGCAAGGGAGATCAAGAGTTAATCAGCCTCAGTAAGGGGAACTGCATGGTTTTTGGTTGAAACATCTAACTGATCTACAACTGCCATGCAGTTTAACAACATACTCCAAGGAGGTGAAATTGAAAATTGGTTAACATCTGGCAAAACCTATTTGATAATGAAAGATCTAACAAAAGGGGCGGCACCAGACAACTACTGTGGCTATTTACCTGCTTACCAACAACTTTCAGATTTCTAACTGGTAAAGTAGCTGGTGCAGTCTAACATCATCTAGCTGAAAACAACCTCTTTCCACCTGAACAGAAAGGAAACTCCACAAACAGCAGAGGAACAAAAAAAAAACACCAGCTATTAATTGACAAGAAGATTTTGGAAAACTGTGTAAGAAGGAAGACCAACTCGAATGTACCTTGGATTGATTACAAGAATGTGTTTGACTACCTGCCACATGATTGGATAATCAAGTGCCTAGACTTAACAGGATTCAGTAGAAACATCAGAAGAATTGTGTAAAGAATCAATGGCACAATGAAAGACATAGTTGCTAATCAATGGTGATTGATTGGGAGAGGGTAACTTTAAGAGAGAAATCACTCAAGAAAACTCACTATCCACCACTACTGTTTTGTTTTTGTTGCATCGATTCCTCTGTCAATAATACTGAAAAGGTTAGGCCATGGCTATCAAAAACATATGTCACCATTTATAGGTGGATCATCTGAAGCTGTATGGAAAAACACCATCTGAAATGTAATCACTGCTCAATGTTGTCCCAATGTACAGCCAAGATACTGCAATGGAATTTGGACTGGACATACATGCCACCCTTACCGGGGAAGAATAGTAAAAATTGAAGGGATCAAGATGTCTTGTGAAAATAACATGAAGAAGATCACTACAAATACTTGAGCTTCATTCAATCTGACAACATGAAATGCACTGAAGTCAAGAAGAAAGAAGTCAATACTGTACAGTATGAGAGTGAAGAAGATCTTCGTCCAGACTCAGTAACAGAAATACCATCAAGGCAATTAACATCTGAACAATTCCACTCATTAGATATACAACTGAAATAGTGGACTGGACTTAAGCTGAACTAGAAGCACTAGATCAGAAAAATAATGTCAATGAATCATGTGATTCATCCACACAACAATGTTAACAGACTCCATTTACCAAGGAAAATAGATCTGTGTAGAATGTTGCAAGTACACCAGACAGTTGAAGAGGAAAAAAAGGCATTGAAACAATATCTGAAGGACAGTGAAGAAGATATACTAGATGCAAAGTATTACATGCCTATACATTTGTTTGTTTGATTGATTGATTAGTTTGTCACCCATTTCACTTTGAGGTGACTATGGGCAACTTACAAATATTAAAAGCCAATAAAACCCTGAAAAATAAATATTCCTAACAACAGTATAAATTACAATTTTAAAAAATGGGGAGGAAGTCATTTTGTAAATTTCCTTTTTCTTTTTCCTGCCTGGAACTTTGGTCCCCTCTAGTGTCCCATTTCTGTAATTACAAAGTTTCTACTTTCATTATTATTTTATTTTCAACTTTCAGACAATGATCACACTCCTAATAAACAAAACAACTTGTGTTTTGTTTACTCAATTTTTCAAAAGTTGTAACATTTAAAATTCATCTGGTCCCTTAATCCTTTAAAAACATTCTTAGATTAAATTTTTACTTAACTTTTTGCCATTTGCAGGAATTGTGTATGTCTTGTTTAATGAAGAGAAGGACTAAGGGTGACATAATAGCAGTGTTCCAATATCTTAGGGGTTGCCACAAAGAAGAGGGAGTCAAGCTATTCTCCAAAGCACCTGAAGGAAAGACAAGAAGCAACGGATGGAAACTAATCAAGGAGAGAAGCAACCTAGAACCAAGGAGAAACTTCCTGACAGTAAGAATGATTAATCAATCGAATGGCTTGCCTTCAGAAGTTGTGGGCACTCCATGATGGGTGGTTTTAAGGGAAGATTAATTGGACAACGATTTGTCTGAAATGGTAGAGGGTCTCCTGCTTGAGGAGTGGGGTTGGACTAGAAGACCTCCAAGATCCCTTCCATCTCAGAGTCCTAGTGGACAATCATTTAAATATGAGCCAGCAGTGTGCTGCAGCTGCCAAAAAAGCCAACACAGTGCTAGGCTGCATTAACAGAGGGATAGAATCAAGATCACATTAAGTGTTAATACCACTTTACAATGCCTTGGTAAAGCCATACTTGGAATACTGCATCCAGTTTTGGTCACCATGATGTAAAAAAGATGTTGAGACTCTAGAAAGAGTACAGAGAAGAGCAACAAAGATGATTAGGGGACTGGAGGCTAAAACATATAAGGAACGGCTGCTGGATTTGGGTATGTCTAGTTTAATGAAGAGAAGGACTAAGGGTGACATGATAGCAGTGTTCCAATATCTCAGGGGTTGCCACAAAGAAGAGGGGGTCAAGCTATTCTCCAAAGCACCAGAGGGCAGGATAAGAAGCAATGGATAGAAACTGATCAAAGAGAAAAGCAACCTAGAACTAAGGAGAAATTTCCTGACAGTTAGAACAATTAATCAGTGGAACAACCTGCCTCCAGAAGTTGTGAATGCTCCAACACTGGAAGTTTATAAGAAGAGACTGGACAGCCATTTGTCTCAAATGGTATAGGATTTCCTGCCTGAGCAGGGGGTTGGACTAGAAGACCTCCAAGGTCCCTTCCAATTTTATTATTATTATTATTGATCATCGCACAGTCAGCCAGATGTTCATACTGGATTTGGCATTTCTACCTATCGAGTCCTTACCAAGGACCTGGGATAGGCAGATGTGGATGTTTGAATTGATGTTATTACAGATATTGTCGCAGGATGGAAGTTGTTCCAGTTGCCTTTTGCAATTGACTAATGGCAAATTTGTCAATGCCAATAGTGTCCAAGGGGTGCTCCAGTTGTTTTGGGATTGCACCCAAGGCTCCTATTACTATTGGCACTACCTTGCTTACCTTTGCCACAGTCATTCTATTTCTATTTGTAGGTCTTTGTATTTTGTTATCTTCTCCAGTTCTTTCTTTTCTATTCTGCTCTCTCCAGGCACTGTCACGTCCACTATCCAGACTTTTTTGTCTTTCTTATTGACAATTGTTAAGTCCAGGATGTTATGTGGCAGGCGCTTGTCTGTTTGAATTCTAAAGACCCAGAGCAATTTAATATTTTCATTTTCTATGACTTTCTCTATTTTATGGTCCCACCAGTTCTTGCTTGCAGGCAAATGATATTTCTTGCAGATCTTCCAATGCACCATTGTTGCTACTTTGTCATGCCACTGCTTGTAGTCAGTCTGTGCAATCTTCTTGCAGCAGCTTACCAGGTGGTCCACTGTTTCTTCAGCTTCTTTGTATAGATGGCACTTACTGTCTGTTTCTTTCTCAATTTTGACTTTGTATGCATTTGTCCTTAAGGCTTGGTCTTGTGCAGCCAGAATTAGTCCCTCGATCTCTTTCTTCAACTTTCCTGCTCTTAGCCATTGCCAGGTCTTGTTATTATCTGCTTTCCCAGCTATTTTTTTTTAATGTACTGGCCATTTAGTGCTTTGTCTTCCCATGCCTCCATTCTGTTCTTCATTTGGTCTTTCTTGTAGGCCAGTTTGGTCTCTCCAGTAGTCAGTAAGCCTTCCTGATATACTAACTTCAGTGCATCTTCATCATTGTCCTTCAGATATTCTTCCAAAGCCATTTTTTCTTCTTCAACCATCTGATGTACTTACAACATTCCACGCCCACCTATTTGCCTTGGCAGATAGAGTCTGTCAATGTCACTGCGTGGATGAAGGGAATGATTCATTGTCATTATTTTTCTGGTCTTCCTATCCATTGCTTTTAGTTCTGCTTGAGTCCAGTCCACTATTCCAGCTGTATATCTCGTGACTGGAATTGCCCAGGTGTTGACTGCCTTCATGGTATTTCCTCCATTGAGTTTGGACTTTGAGATCTTCTTCACTCTCTTGATGTATTCACCTCTAATCTTTTTCTTGACTTCAGTGTGCTTGATGTTGTCAGCTTGAAGGATACCCAAGTATTTGTAGTAATCTTCCTCATCCAGACTCTTAATGTTATTTTCATGGGGATCTTAATTCCTTCAGTTTTCACTATTTTTCCTTGTTTGATAGTAAGTGTGTCACATTTGTCCAAGCCAAACTCCATTGCAATATCTTGGCTAGATATACGGACAGTGTTGAGCAGCAATTCTATTTCAGATAATGTTTTTCCATACAGCTTCAGATCATCCATGTAAAGGAGGTGGGATAGTCTGGCAGATGTTTTTGATGTTTGATAGCCATGGCCTGAGTTATTCAGTATTGTTGACAGATGAAACAGTACAATAACAAATAGTAGTGGTGATAGTGAATCTCCTTGAAATATTCCTCTCTTGATATTAACCTCTCCCAGTCTCTCACCATTAACCTGCAACTATGTCTTCCATTGTGCCATCAATCTTTGCACAAACATTCTGATGTTTCTACTGACTCCTGTTATTTCTAGGCACTTGATTATCCAGTCATGTGGCAAAGAGTCAAATGCCTTTTTGTAGTCAATCCATGCCACGTTCAGGTTGGTCTTCCTTCTCATGCAGTTTTCCAAGATCATTTTGTCTATTAGGAGTTGATCTTTTGTTCCTCTGCTATTGGGACGGTTTCCTTTCTGCTCAGATTTTCAACTAGATGCTGTTAGACTGCATCAGCTACCACACCAGTTAGCAATTTGAAAGTTGTTGGTAAGCAGGTATTGGCCTGTAGTTGCCTGGTGCTGCCCCTTTTGTTGGATCTTTCATTATCAGGTAGGTTTTCCCAGTTGTTAGCCACTTTTCAATTTCTCCTCCTTGTAGTATGTTGTTGAACTGCTTGGCAATGAGTGGGTATAGAACAGTTAGATGTTTCAACCAAAAACCATGCAGTTCATCTTCACCTGGTGCTGACCAATTCTTGATTTTCCTTGCTCTTTTCTCTACAATTTCTTCTGTTATTATTAATTCTTTCATTTCAATTTCTGTTTTATTTGCATCCACCTCTCTTAACCAAGCTGTGTCCTTGTTGTATTTGGGTTATCCCATATCTGTATTCAGAACTGCACTGTTTCTTACTTGTCAGGTACTGACTGATTCATTGCAGTTTCTCCATTGATGGATTGGTAGAAACGTTTCTGATTGGATTGAAATTGGAGGTTCTGCCTATAATTTGCAATTTGAGCTTCGTATCTGCTGATCTTCCTGGCTATAGCTGTTATTTGCTGCTTTATTATTTCTAGTGCTTCCTTGATCTTCCTTGTTTCTAAGTGGCATTTCTTGATTAGGTATTTTTTTGTTTTCTTGTTCTTCAGTTTCTTTTCTTTCATTTGTTCTAGCTTGCTTGCATCTGATCTTAACTTGCTGATCTTATTTTCCAGTCTAACCTTCCATTTTTGTGGTGTACTGTTTGATTTATTTTCTTCTTTGTTGATTTTGCATCCCAGGTATTCAGTTACAACTGCAGCTGTGCTGTACATTAGTTGGTTTGTTTCTTGCAATGAATTGGTGCTTATGCTTGATATTGCAGTATTTGCATCTTTTAATGCTTGTGCTAGTTGTGTCTTTGGAACAAGCATCAATGCAGGCAGCCTTATTCTGTGGTTTTTGTGCTGTGCTAGATGCTCAGTTATTCTTTGTTTCAATTCTTTTATTTCTTTAGTTAGAAGGCTTTGTTCTTCCTGAGGAAGAGGTGCCTAATTTCCAAATGAAAACAGCTGTATATCTCTGATGGATTCCTCTACTGCCAACTCCCCCTGGCTTTCCTCTACATTCTGAGTTACTTCTGGCAAGGCTTTGATTTCTTTGCCCTGGCTAAACTTTGCAGTTCGTCCAATTCTGTTTCTGTGAATACTTTATTTCGTATTATAAATCGATGTTGATCTGCTAGTCTCTGTTCTGTTATTTCTGATTCTGGATGTTGTTCTTTCCAGAACTGGTGCATT
Source organism: Azemiops feae (assembly GCA_023970755.1). Classification (NCBI taxonomy): domain Eukaryota; kingdom Metazoa; phylum Chordata; class Lepidosauria; order Squamata; family Viperidae; genus Azemiops; species Azemiops feae. The sequence goes on along the minus strand of JALGBA010000795.1, from coordinate 93,014 downwards.
CATTTCAGATATTTTCTTCTTGTTGGACTTGAGCTGTAATAACAGATCATTATTTCTTTGTTTTCAATCACTTGTTTTCAAACACCTTTTCTTCCAATAGTTCTGCAGCTGCTGGCCCTGGTTGCTCAGCCAACAGTCCTGAGTCCTGTAGCCCATTTTTCACCAGATATCCAGGAACTCCAACATTTAGCGCAGACCTTGTTAACCCAGGCGACATCTGAGCCAGTATGGCTTTCTGAAAGTTACGTCTCACCATATTTTTTTATGAGAGAGACACTCTTTGTCTGACTCCTCTGATGAGACCTGTCCAGTATGGTTGAACCTCTGGCATAGCTCTCATCTTCCTTAGAGCAGGGCTTTTCAACCAGTGATATGTGTACCACTTGTGGTACTTTGCCATGTGGCAGGTGGTATGCAACTGCTAGCCAAGTGTAGCAGGGGAGGGGAATGAGCCTAAGCCCGAGCCTGAGAGAGAGGCAGCTGCAGCTGCATGACTATCTGGGCTTGGCAGAAGCCCCAGGAGCCGGCAGGGCTCCAGCTGATTGGCTCCAGCTGATTGGCGCTTCCAGAAGCAGCTTGGAGCTGGAGGTGAACTGAAGAAAAAAGGGGGGGGGAAGAGAGGAAAGGGTATAAAAGAACGTGGTTTGGGTGGGGGAAGGGAAAAAAGACAACAGGAAAGGTTTAATCCCTTTAAACAAATGTAATTAGTTTTACCCCCCTTTAATTGAGTCTGCCTATGGCTTTTAGAAAGTTTTCTTTGAAGGTAAACAGGCTTAATTTAAGCTAAAGCTTTTCGCAATTGACGGAGCCTTTCAGTCTAGAATTGCAACATTGTGACATGTGACACGCCTGAGGCAGCTTAAAGAGAGAAAAAAACGGAGTTTGTGTTTCTTTATTTTCTTGCTTTGCACTTGATTCCTGTTTCTTTAAGGGTACAGGGAAGGGATTGGGGGGGTGCAGTCTTACTACACTGTGGAAGAGCTCAGAAGGGAGAGAGGAAGAAGGGCCAACCAGCTAGCTCAGGAGTCTACAAACTTAGCAACTTTAAGACCTGTGGACTTCAACTCCCAGAATTCCTCAACCAGCCATGAGGGCTGAGGAATTCTGGGAGTTGAAGTCCACAAGTCTTAAAAGTGCCAAGTTTGAAGACCCCTGAACTAGCTGGTAGTGGTGCATATTAATAAACATGGATAAATTCATCATACATTTGTCAGTGCAAAGGGAAAGGGATTCAGCAAAGGAACAGCCACCGAAGAAATTAAAACTGGTACTTTTTTTCTTTTTTTTCTACAGTTTGTAATATTTTATTAGATTATAGAATAAAATACAAAAATACAAAAGCAAATAGTAAGACACAGTGGGGAGGAAAAAGGGGGGAAAAGTGAGGGGGAGAAGGGAAAAAGAACATACTTCCACTGTTGCAGTAGAAGGAAGCATTAACATTGAACCTCAACTTTTTACTTTTCCATAATATTATAAACTAGCCATTTCTATAATAACAAATGAATCTAATCAGTAAAACCCCAAATCCCCCCCCCTTTTTTAGTCATCAAGTTTTTGACACCTTGCTAAGCACTGGTGGAACTCAAATATTGTCATGTCCTAAAAGTGGTACAATCTGTGAAAAGGTTGAAAAGCCCTGCCTTAGCGCACACAAGCCCCACAACCACATCAAGGTAGTGTCTCACTGGGTGGTTGTTGTTGTTGTTGTTGTTGTTGTTGTTGTTGTTGTTGTTGTTGTTATTATTATTATTATTATTATTATTATTATTATTATTATTATTATTATTATTATTATTATTATTATTATTATTATTATTATTATTAACAACTCTGTAGTCTGTTTTACTTTCTTTAAGTTCTTTAAACTGCTAGTTAGTTTTTATTCTATTTTGGTATGAAGTTTTATTTACCAGGTTTTTTTTTCAAAGTTATTGTTTGAAAGACCTTTTTTTAAACTAAATAATTGTAAATCAAAAAGTGATTAGAAAGTGAAGTGGATGAACCAAGTGTCCTTAAAGGCTTCACCGCAGTTGAGAGCTTGATGGTTTCTCTCGTCTCCTGTGTGGAAACCACTATCCTGCACTCTTCTTGCAAGGAGCAGATGTCCAGAGCACAATTAGGCAATTTTTCAGGTCTTGCACTTTGTGTTTCTTTCAGCCTCTGGCAACCACCAAGAATGTTGTAGCAACACAATGATCACTGAAGAGAGCAAGGCAGAAATTTTAACCCTTTGGGGAAAGATTTTTTTTCTTTTTATGACCCTATAATCTGTTTTTTATTAGGGTGGAGTTGGGATGACTGAATGGAGCCGAGTGAGCGTTTAGTGGCTTACTTCCTGACACCTAGACAGATATTTTCTTTTCTTTTTTTGAATTTTTTTTTTGAATTTTCTAATTTTACATTTAAATATTTGAAAAGCAACTTGGAGGCTGAGTTGGTCAATAATTCAATAACGTACAAATATCTTTAGTACAGATCTCAAACGATTACATTAAATATTTCCTCTCTTTTCCCCTTGGTATTTACTGTCTCATATTTAAATTAGTACAATTCTTATTATATCACTTAAATAAAAATAACTTTCTTGCATTTATCAATAATTTTTGTTTATACATATCTTAGTTGTTTTAACATTTAATCTTTTTTGACAATCAATGACCTGGTTAGTTTTTCCCAATTTTTAGTTTCCCATTAATGTTTAAATTTAACTTTTAATATTTATAATTTCCAAGTTTTAAATAACCCCAATTCCCTTTATCACAATTCATCACAGGATCTAATGTTCAGGATACACATCTTATCTATTTGAGTTCTCACCATCTTACATCAACCAATTAATAATACAATATAATATTCTTATTTTCTGGTAATTTCCAAATATCTTAAATTTAGTAACCAAAATTTCTGTTATTTCAACATTTAATACTTCCTCTCTTTTTCTCTTAATATCTACTATCTCATATTTAAGCTAATAATTTTTATTATTGCCGCTAAATAAGAACATATTTATTACATTCATCGATAAATTTTTAGCTTATATCTATCTTAAATACCTTTACATTTAACCTTTATAAGCAAATCAACATTCAAATTTAACTGTTAATATTTATACTTCCAAGTTTTAAATGACCAAAATTTTCTTTATCTCCACTCATTACAATATCTAGTATTCAAAGTACACATTTTATCTATTTGAGTATATTCTATTTTAATTCTCACTAGTAAGTCAAAACCCCAATTTTCTTCAGTCTTATTTTAGCTTTCTTTCTTTGCCAAATCGTCTTCCATGTCCATGCTTTTAAGTCATCAAATAAATCTCCCTGTATTGTTATGTATATTGTTTGATGTAGAAAAAACCATCTAGTCGCCATTTTTTTGAGAGGACTAACAAATCATCTCTCTATTTTTCCATCTCGACGTAGTTGTCCTGAACTGTTTATCTTCTCTTCAGTCTGTTCTTCTTCTTGATCCTCAGATTTCTTCTGATTTATGTAGAAAGTCTTTTCCCTTTTCCATATTGTCAGTCCCTTTTCTGGATTTTCCATTGACTGTATTTGTTGATCAATTGAGTCTTCTGTCATAATGTTTAATTATTCCACTTTTTCTGTTGTATTCTATGTAGTTGATTTTTTAGTTGTAATTAAAGTTTGAGTTCGTATTTCTGGGCTGACATCTTGTTCTTTTCTGTAACCTCTTATTTCATCAGTAGCTGTTAGAACAGTTTGATGAATTGCTTTCAACATAAAAAGAATCTGTTCCTGGCCTTCATCCATATTCTCTTTGTAGTGTATTAGGTTAGAAGCTTTACAATCAGAGAATACAGGAAAAAAATTGTCACTGAGTATGGAACACAGCTGGGCTTCTCACAGCTGATGTCTCAAGGTCACATAGCTCTTATCCATTGTCTGGGCTGCTGGCCAAGTCTCTTTTAAGGAATAACAAGTTGTAATGTCAGGTTTAGCCACAAGATGTCGCCTCTACCATTTAAAATTTTCTTTTAAGTCCCAAATTCTTATAATCTTTCCAATTTTGCTTCTTTTTTATAAGTAAAAACCCAGATCGTCAGTAAGGATAGAAATTCTTTTAGTCCACAAACTTTAAAAAGTAAAATTCCAATTAGAATCAAGTTATTCTTGCAACGTTTTAAACTCCCCTGGATAGTCAGTCGCCGCTGTTTCTGGAGGGAGGGGTAAAATCTCCCTTCCTTCTCCACAGGGGGGAAAGTACTTTAAGCAGCTTTTGCAGGTAAAAAAAATAGTTAGGATTTAAGAGAGGTAGATCTCACCCAGTCTCATCTGCACTGCTTTATAGTTGCCTGGTGGTAAGTGTGATTTCAGCTGTCTGCAGCCTAGTGACGAGCTATATTGCTATGGCCGGTCTTTCATCCGCCGGTTTGGAGGGCTGCCCCGGATCGAGCGGAAGGGCTATCCTCCTTGCTGGTTGCCCCTACAGGGCAACTTTCAACCCTTTCCAGGGTCCCCCAGCGATGCAAAACTGGACTCGGAAGACGGAGCTTGCCTTCCAGACGTCCATGGCAGCTGCGTCGGCAAACCGGAAGTCCTTTTTCTTTATGGCCTGATAGAGAAACATCTGTCACTGCCTAGGATTGAACTCTCAACCTCCTGAGTGTGAGGCGAGCATCTTCATCTCTAGGCCACCGTGTACTCCCTTTTGGGAAAGATTAATTGGTTTAGAAAAAAACAGTTGAAAACATGGGCTCTAGTTAAGAAACAGCAACTTGCACACATGTGTATTTTGTCAAAACAATTCAGTGATGCTGGATCTTAGGATGCCCAGTCCTGATTTAAAGACAGAACTGGGGGCACTAATACCCACTAGTAATATTAAGTCCATTCTTCAAACACAGAAAAGCAAGAGCAAAAAAAGAATAAGCTGGGGCCACTTTTTCAGGGTGGATTTTTAAGTTATTGTTGTGGGTGTGTGGCTGTGACTTAGCTGTGTATTTGCCTGTGGAGCCCTTTAAGAATCTCTTGATTCAAAAGACTCATTTACATTTTAACTTCTTTAACCTTCAGTGGAGAATTAAATTAAGCAAGATGGTAGTAATGTGGTATTTCAAAGAGTTTATTTATATTTTTAATTTCTTTAACCTTCAAAAAAGGAAAGTAAACAAGATGGTGTGAAGTTTATATTTGAGAGGATTATTTATTATCTTACATATGCATATTGTATACTTTCTTTCCCAAAAGACAGAGCAAGCTTAGGTGTTATTTACCCAGTCCCTCTTTAAAGATAAAAACATTTATAGTTCATTTTTAAAATGTCCATCTATGAGTTCATTGATCTGAACCGCATCTTTGGTTTCACATGAAGGAGGATTCTTTTAAAAATTCAACCATATAAATCTAAAAGTTGCTGTGTGCGTGTAAATAGTAGATTTTTTTAAAAAAGTTGACAATAAATCTAAGTATTGAAAGTATTTTGTAATGTTCGGAAGTCCAGAAACAATAAAATCAGTAAGTAACCTACAAGGGTTATCAAAGGATCAAGTTATTCATTAACGCTAAATTGCCAAGCTATAAACAGCTATGTATCTACTGTATGTCATACTGTATTGCAACACATTGCAAATGAATGCAGACAGACGTAATCAGATTATCTGAGGGTTTTTTAAAAGGCTTGCATCTATACAGTAACCCTAACCCTGTGTTAAATCTACAACCTATATTTGTCTTACAAATATATCAAATGTCATTTAAGTTCAGTATTTGCTTGCACAGTATTTATATATGTCGTTAATTGTATCAAACACTTCATTGTGTACCAGGAAACCCAGTCTTTGCTCCTCAGTCTGCATGGAGGAGAAACAGAGGAAAGTATAAATGACAAGACTATAAATTTGTCCTCCTTCATGGATTACTGCCTTGTCGTGGCGAAGGGGCTTGCGTAACTCAATGAAGTTATGAGCTATGCCGTGCAGGGCCACCCAAGACGGACAGGTCATAGCAGAGAGTTCTGACAAAATGTGATCCACTGGAGAAGGAAATGGCAACCCACTCCAGTATCTTTGCCATGAAAACCCCATGGACAGTACTAAAAGGCAAAAAGATATGACGCTGGAAGATGAGCCCCTCAGGTCGGAAGGTGTCCAATATGCTACTGGGGAAGAGCAGAGGGCTAGTACTAGTAGCGCCAGAAAGAGTGAAGGGACTGGGCCAAAGCCGAAAGGACGCTCAGCTGTGGATGCATCTGGTGGTGAAAGGAAAGTCCGATGCTGTAAAGATTTTTTCTCCATAGGAACCTGGAACGTAAGATCCATGAATCAAGGCAAACTGGACGTGGTCAAACAAGAGATGACAAGACTGAACATCGACATCTTAGGAATCAGCGAACTAAAATGGACAGGAATGGGTGAATTTAATTCAGAGGACCATCAGGTATACTACTGTGGGCAAGAATCCCTCAGAAGAAATGGAGTAGCCTTCATAGTCAATAAAAGCGTAGGAAAAGCAATACTGGGATACAATCCCCAAAATGACAGAATGATCTCAGTGCGAATCCAAGGCAAGCCATTCAATATCACAGTAATCCAAGTCTATGCCCCAACCACTGGTGCTGAAGAAGATGAAATTGACCGGTTCATTCGGTCAAGCAGCAGGCCCAGATAACATCCCTGGACGTGTCCTCAGGGAATGCGCAGAGGAGCTGGCTTGTGTTCTCACTGATATTTTCAACCTCTCATTGCAGCAGGCAGTGGTCCCATCGTGTTTTAAGATGGCCATCATCTTGCCAGTGCCAAAAAAGTCCACAATTACAGGCCTCAATGATTACCGTCCGGTTGCACTGACATCCACCATCATGAAATGCTTTGAGAAGCTGATAAAAGACACTATTGTATCTAGCCTCCCGCCAGCATTTGACCCGCTTCAGTTTGCCTACCGACCAAATCGCTCTACGGAGGATGCTATTTCTTCCGTTCTCCATCTGAGCCTGAAGCACTTGGAGGAAAGAAATACTCATGTGCGTTTGCTGTCTGTCGACTTCAGTTCGGCGTTTAACACAATCATTCCCCAGCATCTAGTAGACAAACTGGGCCTTTTAGGCTTAAACACTCCTTTGTGCAACTGGATTCTGGATTTTCTTACCAACAGGCCCCAATATGTGCGAGTTGGAACAAATACCTCAAATACCATTTTCTTGAGCACAGGTTCTCCTCAGGGCTGCGTCTTAAGTCCGCTGCTGTTCACCCTGTTGACCCATGACTGCTGTGCTAGGTTTGCCACCAACCATATTGTGAAGTTCGCAGATGATACAACAGTAGTGGGCCTTATTCAGGATGACAAGGTGGAAGCTTACTACAAGGAGGTTGAGGGATTGGTGAACTGGTGTAAGGAAAACAGCCTAGTTTTAAATACAGGAAAAACCAAAGAGATCATTGTTGATTTCAGAAAAGGCAGGCACAGCCACACTTCTCTGTGCATTAATGATTCACCTGTGGAGATGGTTACCAGCATCAAATTCCTGGGTGTGCAGATAACGAGTAGGCTGACTTGGTCGCTAAACAGTGAGAAACTGGTGAAGCGGGCACAGCAGCGCCTGCATTTTCTGCGCCGCATGAGAAAAGCACATCTTCCTTCCCCTGTCCTGACCACTTTCTACAGGGGGACAATCGAGAGCATCCTGTCATACAGCATCACAGTCTGGTTTGGAGGCATCACTGCTTCAGACAGGAAGGCGGTGCAGAGAGTGGTGAGGATGGCCGAAAAGATCATTGGCAGTTCCCTCCCTACCATCCAGGACATAGCACAGAAGCGTTGCTTGAGCAGGGCCCGCAAGATTTTCTGGGACACTACACATCCTCTTCACAACCTGTTTTCTTTGTTACCTTCTGGGAGGAGGCTTCGTGGTATCCGTAGCAGAACATCCAGATTCAGCCATAGTTTCATTCCATACAGCATTAACCTTGCGAACTCTCAAACTTCCTCCTTGCGTTATATATTCAAGATGGACAGTATTTAATATTTATTTGCTATGTATATGTAGAGATGTGGGTCTATATATATGTTGTACAAAGTATGTTTAGGTGTGTGTCATGTATATGTTTCACTTTGAGAGCGGGCAACTAAATTTCATTTTTTTTATGTGTGCCATTGTGCCCACAATATAAAAATGACAATAAAGGTTATTTATCTTTTAAATACTTTGACGTTAATCACAGCTCTTTTCTGAGGCATTCTAAAATTTATCTGGTCTGGCTATATCAAAGTCCTGTAGACAAAATTCAAGGATGATGTGATTACTTTCTTTTCAATGCATTTTGACCTTTGGTATTTAGGAATAGAATTATAGGCTCATAAGCGGATCCTGCATATCAGAAAGTTAGATTTTGTCTGCAGCATGACAAACATGCTGTCTGTTATTTGTCTCATACAGCCTTAAAATCTGCCACAAAGCAGAAGCCAGATGGATCAATCAGATTTTCATCGGCTTCCTGAATCTGAGAAGGGGTTGATTGCCCATTGGACAAAGTACTTTTCCAGAGGAGAGGAGCAGGCACACATACATGGCACCCAAAGGTAACAGTCCAATTAGGGGGACATCAAATGAGTCTGCCCTATTCATAGGGCAGGATGATTTTGGAGGGGAAAGGTGGTCTTGCAGATTCAAGCTTTGAACCATGAAGGGCTTTAAAGGTGACAACTTATGCATCTATTGGAATACAGGTGCAGCCAGAATTTCTTGAGCTGCTACATTCTGGACCAATTGCAACTTCTAACTTTTCAAGGACAGCTCCAGATAGAGTGCTGTAATGGTATGGCACAGTGATTAGAATGCAGTATTGCAGGCTAACTCTGCCCACAGCCTGGCATTTGATTCTGACAGGAGTCAAGATTGATTCAGCCTTCCTTCCTCCTGAGGTCAGTAAAATGAGGAGGACCCAGATTGCTGGGGGCAATATGCTGACATTGAAACTGCCCAGAGAGTGCTATAGAGCCTATGGTGAGGTATTTAAGTCTTAGTGCTATGTGGGAATGGCTTTGGAAGACAGGGAAAAGAGCCGCAGTCAAGGCAATTGGATAAACATAGGCCTGGCAAATATCCTTATTTCTTGGGCTGTAATGGTGACAGAGAAGAAATGTACTTCAGACTTGCAAAATTCTGTTAATGTAACTTTACAGTAAAGTAGAATTAGTGTGCTTCTTGTGTGCAAAACTGACATCAATCTTGCAAGTCTGAAAGCACATTTCTCCCCTGTTGCCTTTATAGCCCAAGAAACTAAGGATGGTCCCTTCCGAAACATGTCCATGACATGTCCATATTCATGTTGTGCCTAAGCTGCCTCTTATCTGACTGTTGCCATGGCTGCAGCTCTTCTGTCTTTTAAGGTCATTCCCTCATCTTATTACAAGTGCAATCAGCCACAATTGCTATCTGCTCCTTGAGCAGAAATTGCAAGTTGAATAGGACTCCCAAACTGTGAGCTGATTCCACACAATATTATTAACTCAGAGTTAATAATGAATGGAAACAGCCAACCTGTGAACCCATAGTGACTTCAGCTTGCTGGAATTGAGTTTCAACTTGTTCCTCCTGTCTTGACCTAGGCAACCGCCTAGATTGTCTGGACAGCCATAAAATGTCAAAACCACAAAGCAAGGCAAACTTGGTGTTGTTGGAGTAGAAATGTCCAAACTGAATATTGATGTTGTGGGAATCAGTATGCTGAAATGAACTGGAATAGGTCACTGCACATCAAAGAAGCATCACTTTCTACTGTGGCAAGAAAAACATAGAAGAAACTAAACAACCCATGCCCCTTGGGTCATTGTTTCAAAGCTGTTTCCTTACCTAAAAAGAGAAACAGAATTATCACAGCTGGGGCAAAGAGCAATGGGACCAGGAGCAATTTTCAACTTCCTGCTGGTTTCCCCATTGAGTTTTCTTGTGGCAAGCTGCCAGGGAGCATCAAAAAACCCTCCCTCTCTCCTCTCCTCTCCTCTCCTCTCCTCTCCTCTCCTCTCCTCTCCATTATTTTCTCTCCTTATCCATGTTCACAGGATTCACTCGTCACATAGTCCCAAATATTCTTTTCACATTGACAATCTTTAAGCACTATTGTTCCCTTTACTAATTCTCTCATTTTTCATTAAAACAGTTAAGTCAATCATGCTCTTGATACATTCTTTTCCATCTGTACAAATGAATAGGCTTACAGTAAGCTTTGAACACACACACATATATAATGAAAGAGGCCTTTTCCTAAGCAAATTCACCAGTCACCATTTGAGTATGTTTTCACTTTTTCTGAACTCCCCCATCTCATTCCATTCTATTCCACCACACATTCATATCATTTAACAGAATCGATTTTTCCTCAGGATCAAATTCATTGAGGATCTTGCACAATTTTCTCTAAAGCTCAACTCTGGCTCTTCTATTATTACCATCCATTTGGGCATAACATATAAATATAAGCAGCCCCAAAATTCCTACTTTCATATGCACCACACTAATCTATAGGACATCAATTAATGTTTTCTGACATACATTTTAACCTTTTCATTAAGCACTGAACTTACTGCTTAATGAAACTTAAGATCAGACCATCTCCATTCAAACTGAGTACACATTATTTGCTCTAGGATGATATCTCTGAATAACAGCATTTGTCACCCTGAAATAAAGTAGATTGTATGTATGTATGTATGCAGGCATGTATGTATGTATGTATGTATATATATATGTGTGTGTGTGTGTGTGTTATAGCCACTGCTAGAAACTGGTTGTTGTTATGGAATGCTGAGCCCATCAATCTTGATCAAATAGGAAACACTTTTATTCTGCAATTTTGGAAACATTGTGCAGAGTAAACAGATGGCTTCTAAAGCAATCAAGACACTTTGGTTTAGAGCAGTTAACGTTATTCAAAGCAATTGAATGTTTTGCAAACAACTCATTATAAATTTATACAAAAGTGGAAAAAAAGTTATCCACTGCTTAGAGGAAGCAAAATCATTTGGATTTTCAAAAGAATTCTGAGTTCACTGCTGTTTTAAAAGCAATCTAGCCAAGGTGACACTTAACCTTTACTTACTCGAACTATTGTTTGGTTTGTAGGGTTTCTTATTGGCTCTGATGCTGTTTGTTGACCCAGGGATTCAGTATTCATGCTGTTGCTGGGAAACTGAGAGCAAGCAGATGGAAGAAATGTTATAGGTGCTAGCAACTTTAGAAAAATTCCTTTTAATAAGGCTTTTTGATGTTATGTGTATGGGAAGCCTGCACTTGTTCAAGTCTGCAGACCTATCAATACCAGGACATTTACAACACTTTGGATTTGCTTCAGGGAGAGTAGGAACACCTGTTTGTAACACCTTAAAGCTGCTATGTGATCTTAGGAAAAGATCCAGCTACTTTAGGGTGGTTGCAAACAGGTGCTTAACATCTGTCCTGTGCATTCCAAAGAACTATTTGGTGAACATATCTCCAAAGTATTGCATGGTGATCACAGACATGTAGGCAAATCCCGTCAAACTCAACTGGAGTTTGTAATGTATGACTGTATTTGCATGACACTCTGAACCATAAACATATTTTAGCCTAGCATATGGGATTAATTTATGACTCATTCCAATTCAGAAAACTGGTCTAATCAGATAAATCATGGTTCAGAAAACCATGGGTAACTCTATTCTGTGAACATAGCCTATATGTAATCTATAATTACTGTTTCCAGGAAGATGTGAGAACTTAAAGATGCACATCTATGATTGGTACCAAAAAACATTTTAAAAGAATGTACATCTTGAAGCATCTGGTTTTGCTGGTTGACAATTGCTGGTTGATAAAACCTCAGAGAAATTTTCCAAAATATTACTAAGAGTTAGATTTTCAGGATCCAATCTGAGTCAGTCATCAGGACCAGAGGTTTAGTTTTCCAAGCTTTTGGACTCATGCTAGAGCCCATTCTTAGGGAACTTCTCTCTTTGTTGATTGGGGTGTTGATCGCAGGCTATTAAGTCATTAGCTATTGTTTTCTTGTGCTGCCAAGTTCCTTGGCTCCTAACTACCTGATAAACTGGTGGTAAATCATAATTCCTGTTGACTTATCTCAAAACCACTGTAACATATCTTTCAAAAATCCTGGAACACCAGGGAATTACCTGAGGATTGGAAAAGAGCTGATGTGTTTCCCATCTTCAAAAAAAGGGGGGGGGAACCAGACCCTGGAAACTACAGACCAATCAGCCTAACATCAATACCTGGGAAGATACTGGAAAAGATTATAAAAAAACAGATCAGCAAACATCTAGAAATAAATAAAGTTACAACTAAAAGCCAGCATGGGTTTGTTAAAAACAGATCATGCCAAACCAATCTTATTTCATTTTTTTTTGACAAAGTGACTAAATTAGTAGACTAGTGAAATGCTGTGGACCTAGTATACTTAGACTTCAGCAAGATTACAGATTAGGTAAATCTGGCTCAAAACAGTAACTGTGATAGCAACCTTGGAGTCCTAGTGGATAATCACTTAAATATGAGCCAGCAGCCAAAAAATCTAATACAATCCTTGGTTGTATAAACAGAGGCATAGAATCAAAATCATGTGAAGTATTAGTACCACTTTATAAAGCCTTAGTAAAACCACAGCTGGAATACTGCATCCAGTTTTGATCACCACATCACAAAAAAGATGTTGAAACTAAAACATATGAAGAACTGTTGCAAGATTTGGATTTGGCTAGTCTAGAAAAAAGAAGGACTAGGGGTGACATGACAGCAGTATTCCAGTATTTGAGAGATTGCCACAAAGAGGAGGGGCATCAACTTATTTACCAAAGCACCAAAGCAGGACAAGAATAATGGATGGACACTAATCAAAGAGAGAAGCAACCTGGAACTAAGGAGAAACTTCCTAACAGTGAGGACAATTAACCAGTGGAACTGTCAGAAGGTATAGGAGCTTAATCACTGGAGGTTTTTAAGAAGAGACTGGTAGTCACTTGTGTAAAATGGTATAGGGTCTTCTGCTTGAGCAGGGGGTTGAACTAGAAGATCTCCAAGGTCCCTTGTAGCTCTATTCTGATTGATCATTGGCTACAAATATTTGGGTGATCATTAGATAGCAGCATAAAGTCTGTTTTTTATATTCCTTTACTGCCAATTAGGTATGTTCCAATATTATTTATTTATTATTTATTTAGTGTATGACATAGTGCCAGGGAAATCCACAAATGCTAGACACAAGGCAATGTCTAGCCTAAATTGCTAGTTCTTTCTGTTCAGCACTTGCATGCTCTCCTTGGTGCACCACAGGGGACAAACTAGCATACACCAGCTGACTAGCAACTCTTGGGTTTCTGGTTCGTCCAGGCTTCTCTACTGGTCTTGTCTTGCCTTGCCTTGTATTATGTTGCCTCATGTCTGGTCAGGTCTGGCACTGGCTTCAATTCTCTGTATACACAAACACAGCTAGTTTTTCCCCACCAAAGTGGTACCCATTTGTCTGCTTGCAATGTTGCATGTTTTTGAACTGCTGGATGGGCAGGAGTTAGGGAGCGAATGGTGGCAGCTCACCCTATTTCACAGAGCCTGACTCAAACCGCTGGAGCACAGACCATTTCTGGCCAGTATTTCCAGCGACACTAAACAGCTGCGCCACTGCGTCCCCTATGTTCCAATAGAACAGAATATATGTAGCTCAGAGTTAAACTGTAGAGTCCTTGGTGCTTTTTGAGTTTTATTGTTTGCTTGTAAACATTTCATTTCCCAACTAAGTAACAACATCAATACTAGTGAGTGTGGAGTTAGCTGCATATTTATATACAGTAGCTTGCTTGCCAGTTTTGGTGGGGGTGTGGTTTTCTCCTTTGTAATACCTTGATTAGGGCACTGTTTTCTGCTTGATTGTTTTCCTGATATCAATTCTTGCTTATATGGGTGTTTGTTGCTGGAGAGGATGTGTTCTGAACTTTTTGTTTCCTTCTTAGCATTTTTATCACGTTCTTTGAATGGTGTGCAAATAAGGTTTATTTCTGTGTGTATGGATGGCTGAGGTCAATGTTTGTCAGCTTCATCAATGTTAAGTGGTGTGGATTTCAACCCTCAGGATTCCTCAGACTATACACCCAGACTAGACTTCAGCTATATACCCTCAGTGTCACTAAAACCCCATCATTACTCACTATTCATGCATACTCACAAACTACCATCCATTCAGTAGGATGATGGATTCCACTCCAACCGCCCCACCTGCCAACCCCGTATAAGTAAGGGCAATCAACCTCCCTGTATAAAATGGATGTCTAGGAGCCAGCTGGAGTTCATCAAATTATAAAATTGAGGGGAGTCTCAAATTCATGAGGAATTATATTTTGAGCTGTACAGGTCTTCGACTTACGACCACAATTGAGTCCAAAATTTCTGTTGCTAAGTGAGATACATGTCCAGTGAATTTTGCCCCATTTTACAACCTTTCTTGGCATTGTTGTTATGTGAATCACTGCAGTTGTTAAATTAGTAACATGGTTATTAAGTGAATCCAGCTTCCCTATTGGCTTTGCTTGTCAGAAGGTCAAAAAAGGTGATCACATGACTTGGGCCACTGCAACTGTCATAAATATGAGCCAATTGCAAGCTTTCGAATTTTGATCATATGACCATGGGGATACTGCAATGGTCATAAGTGTGAAAAGCGGTCATGAATCATTTTTTCAGTGCTCTTGTAACTTCAAACAGTCACTAACCGAATGGTTGTAAGTCAAGGACTACCTATACTAGGAGATGTCCAAACCTGGAGCCAGTGATGGGATTCAGCCAGTTTGCACCACTTCGGGAGAACTGGTAGCTAATTTTTTGTTGCCCAGGCCCAGAATGGACTTCCAGAAGTGGCATCCACACAGAGAACTGGTTGTTCACATATTTGAATCCCACCACTGCTTGGAGCATTAGGTAAACTGCTCATATGGTGTTGCTAGTAGACTCTTTCTATATTCAGGTTTAATGTATTCCTCTTTATGCTCAAAGAAGAGGAAATGTAAAGAAGAAAACATAAAATTCATGGTGTCTTCTGTTATGCATGATGAATAGAGGTCAAGGATAAACATCTTAAAGGCCACCCCACTTATATTGGCTGTATCAACTAGCACAAGGGAATGTCAGTGGAAAAATAAAGATTTTAAACATTAATAATGAATTCTGAATGATCCAATTAGAGATTAACCTCATTCTGAAACAGCAGAAAACAACTATCTGTATGTGAAGGGTGTCTTCATTTTATGAGTTTTCTCGGTATTTGCTCTTTTTTATCAGCAGATCTATAATATATGTTAATTACCATAGGTGATTTCAGCTTGGTAGCTAATCCAGTACTTTATATATAAAGCTGTTGTAAACATCAAGAGTGAAATATACATGAATATTCTGAGTCTTTCAGACATTCTCCTAAACAATACAAAGAGAGTAAAGAAAAACTGCACTGAGGTACTTTTGTGTGACCCACATTCCAGCATATTGTATTTTTCAGAAAAAAAAATATGAGAAAAAAATCTCTTTGCTCCATACTAAGTTGGATGCAAGCAATCACATAGGTTGGAACAAACTGTTGTGATAAAATAAAATGACAAAATATGCCTTATGACATCAGTTGCAAGAACCATTGTGTACTGATTAAGTGTTGAATGAGGAGTGGAGAAACAAAGTTCCAGTCCACTCTCTGCAACAGAAACTCCCTCCTTAATTGATGGCTGATTTCTTTTTCTTAGCTTAACTTACCACACAAGAAGGGGGTTGTTATGGGAAAAAATAGAAAGACAAAGCAATATGGAGGCCAGTTTGGGTTCCTGTAAAAGATATGCATCAATACATAAATAAAATAGCTGCAAGTTTTAAAATTATACGGTTTGACCTAGTAAGACCTGAATGTCTTAATAGCTCTTAAGACCTTCATGAATTGTGTTATTGCTGGAAAATTTTCCATTTGAAGGTTATCAGAAGTTGTGAAAAGACGTCCTGGTTTTGCAATAAAATCAGCTCTGAAACACACGGTGGCATTTCAAAAGAAAACTGGGAGGCTGAATTGTGGTCATCAACCCATCAGAAATTGCCCATTTCTGCACTAATCCAAAGACAAATGGTTGGCTTACGGGAATGCTATAGTATGGAATGCAGCTTTTGTGGTTTGGGGGATCATGGGAACCTTTGAAATTCAATCCGGGAGTTTCAGTTCAAGTTAATTTAATGTGGAGGGAGACTAAGAAGAAGATGCTTATTTGGTCCAGGTTGATGGTGAGAGAAAGAGAATGTTGCTGTACCGCTAGCCACCTACCTGTCAGCTTGCTTGTTTTCTACCCATTGAAAACAGCTACCTTGCAGGATTTTGACTCTGTGTTCACAGCAAAGGCTATCAGCTAGGGAAGAGAAAACCAAGTGCTGGAGAACAATTGCGTTGGAGTCTCAATACTTTTCAGATTAACCTGGCTTCAACATAAAAAGGACAAGTATAGAAAGTGGAAAGAGGGGCACATAACTAAGTCAGAATATCAGCAAATAGCCCAAGCCTGCAAAGATGAAGTGAGGAAAGCTAAGGCTCAAAATGAACTAAGACTTGCGACCAAAGTCAAAAATAACAAAAAAAGCTTCTTTCAACATGTAAAAAACAAGAAAAAAGTGAAGGAAATGATTGGTCCATTAGTGGGTGAAAGTAGCAAGAAGGTGACAAGCAACAGGGAGAAAGCAGAACTATTTAATTCGTTTTTTGCATCTGTCTTTACACAAAGGGAAAAAACAGACCAACCTATCAAAAATAGTGCCATAAAAAATAGAATAGAAACACAAGTTAAGATAGGCAAGAAAACGGTAAGTGAGCACCTGTCCAGCCTAGACGAGTTCAAATCACCAGGACCAGATGGATTACACCCAAAGATTTTCAAGGAACTGGCAGAGTGATCTCAGAACCACTGAACTATATTTTTCAAAGATCCTGGGCACCGGGGAACTACCGAGGACTGGAAAAGAGCTGATGTAGTTCCCATCTTCAAAAAAAGGGGGGAAAAGATCCAGGAACTACAGACCTATCAGCCTGACCTCAATACCTGGAAGATTCTGGAAAAGATAATCAAACAACGAATCAGCGAACACCTAGAGGCAAACAAAGTCATAACCAAAAGCCAACATGGGTTTGTCAAAAACAGATCATGCAAGACAAATCTTATTGCATTCTTTGACCAGGTGACAAAATTAGTGGACCAGAGGAATGCTGTGGATATAATTTACTTGGACTTCAGTAAGGCATTTGATAAAGTAGATCACAACCTACTACTTGATAAGATAGAAAAAGTGGGTTAGACAGCATCACCACCAGATGGACCGTAGCTGGGCTGACCGGCCGTACTCAGCGTGTGGTCCTCAATGGAACTGCATCTACATGGAGGGAAGTGTGTAGTGGGGTGCCCCAGGGCTCTGTTCTGGGCCAGTGCTCTTCAACATCTTCATCAACGATTTGGAATGAGGGGATAGATGGGGAACTCATCAAATTTGCAGACGACACCAAGCTGGCAGGAATAGCCAACATCCAGAAGACAGGCTTAAGATACAGGAGGATCTGGACAGACTTGAACACTGGGCACTATCTAACAAAATGAAATTCAATGGTGAAAAAAGCAAGGTTCTACATTTAGGCAAGAAAAACCAAATGTACAGGTATAGTATAGGGGTACCTTGCTCAAGTAGCAACGTGAGAGGGATCCTCGGATCCTAGTGGACAATCACTTAAATATGAGCCAGCAGTGTGCTGCAGCTGCCAAAAAGGCCAACACAGTGCTAGGCTGCATTAACAGAGGATAGAATCAAGATCACGTGAAGTATTAATACACTTTACAATGCCTTGGTAAGCCACACTTGGAATACTGCATCCAGTTTTGGTCACCACGATGTAAAAAAGATGTGAGACTCTAGAAAGTACAGAGAAGAGCAACAAAGATGATTAGGGGACTGGAGGCTAAAGCATATAAGGAACGGTTACTGGAATTGGGTATGTCTAGTTTAATGAAGAGAAGGACGAGGGGGATGATAGCAGTGTTCCAATATCTCAGGGGCTGCCACAAAGAAGAGGAGTGAAGCTATTTTCCAAGGCCTGAAGGCAGGACAAGAAGCAATGGATGGAAACTAATCAAGGAGAGAAGCAACCTAGAACTAAGGAGAAATTCCTGACAGTTAGAACAATTAACCAGTGGAACAACCTGCCTCCAGAAGCGGTGAATGCTCCAACACTGGAAGTTTTTAAGAAGAGACTGGACAGCCATTTGTCCAAAATGGTATAGGGTTTCCTGCCTGAGCAGGGGGTTGGACTAGATGACCTCCAAGGTCCCTTCCAACTTTATTATTATTATTATTATATAATATCAGTGGCAGATGAGATGGAATGTTCTCCAAACAAATTCAGGAAATCAGAGTACAAAATGTGGGTTGTCGACCACATCAATAAATGCTAATATTACCCTTAACTATTAGTCTCTTACATTTTGGTGCACACTCACATTTATAATGTTCTTTGCCTTTCATCTCTTGACAGATTCCCAAATTAAAAATAATTCCAGAGGTAGGTGGTTAAAATTTAAACCCTGTCATATACATATTTGCATATGTACATGTGTCCTATACTGTACATGTGGAAAACAGCAGAATCAGCCTGAGAGAGATAGTACTGGAGAATATTTTCCTGCTGGGCAGCCAAATCTAGGGAAAGGTATAAAGCTATGCCAGTTGAAACTTACAAATTAAAGCAATGTTTAAACCCAGACTTGATTTCAGTAACCTTCAGAATATTTTCAAACTTGGTATTCCCATATTACAAAAGAAGCTTAAAAAGATAGAATAGTTTATTTCACCAACTCAGTATATTGACATCCGAGCCAAGATTTGTACTGTTGCATTGATACCTTCTTAGACTTTTAATATTCCCGGTCATCTATTATTCTGTTATTAAACAAGGAATATTATTGCAGTACTTGTTTAGCTTCAAATGTTTTCCCTGTACAGACACATTATTTTTTTAAAACCAATTGCCATCAGTTAAATTTTAGCAAGAAAATCCACACCTTGCTTGCTTTGAGTGCTGATTGAACCCTTGGTTTCTTGATTTGTACAACCTTTCCATTCTTTTCAAAAGAGACTTGCTTCTCAAGGTGTCTGTGACTGAATGTGCACATAGTGATTCTCTGCAGACCCTGGAAATCCCATTGTTTTATCGGCTGTCCCTGGAGAGCCTTCTTGATAACCTAGAACTTCCTCTGCGAACACTTGGAGACAGATTTTGCTTAGTTAGCAACATCAAGCAAGAATATGCTTCACTCACAAGAAAAATAAACGGCACTCTGGCTCTCTCTAGATGAGACGTTTAGCTAATTAATTGAATGTAATCTGCCGAATATGCAGAGGTAAATTAAAGGCTATTTCTTAATTGAGATGCAACTCTTAATTTGCATACACAGAGTTGCTTTTCTCCAGGGTGAATTTTGAGCAAGCCAGAAGATTTTTATGGCCTTTGGAATCTTGCAAATGATCAGGGAGTTGTGGTACAATTGTTGCCCAAAATTGTAAAATTAAAAATTTATGAAAAATTAAGTCAGGAGGAGAACTTTTAATTTGCTTCATAGCAAAAATGTTGCCCTGTTCATGATTTTAAGGGGATGCATGTAGGTTGACGGCAGAAAGGGAAAATTCAAAGACTCCTTTTCTGTTCTGCTTATTTCATGACTTGAGATTTACATGTTTAGCATGAAAATTGCAGTGGGGGTTGTGTCCTAAGTACCTTTACTTTAATGCCCTTAGATCTGCTCTCCAGACTTCCCTATTTAACATATGAAGGCAAAAACTGACATGGAATGGGGTTTGACCAGCATGTATGAACCTACTAGAGATGGTGGCTCTCATGTGTGACCTATGCACTTTTAGCCCCATATTTATTCATTTGAACAAATATAGGCAGGTTTTTGTCATTTTGTAATACAGGTTTGAATATAACAAAGCTTCCTTGATCAGCTCTACTGGCAAAATATTCTGAAGCCACTTTTTCAGCTTAATGAATGATTTGCTAATGATATGAAGAACAGCAACATATGCAGGAAAAACTTTTGGCACCTTTGCTCAGCCTTGCAATAGTCTTTCTTTTAAGAGAAAAGAAGAGAAAAATAGTTTAAGAATAGAAATTAATTTATTTCTTTAATAACAGGAAGTTCTCCATTACATCTGCCCAATAATCTAAAAACTAAGGAAAATCAATACATGACTCAAAACGAAATCTGACAAATTTATCATGGAACAGAATATAAAATAAATGATTTAATATATTTAGTTTTCCTTGTTGCTGTTGTCTCAAGAATTCCATATATTTTCAAACTTATTATTATCAGTCCAATTTTATAGCACTGGACATAATGTCAATTCATCAAACAATCGTCTTACAATCATTCTTTTAGTGACTGTTCAAAGTTACAACAGCACTGAAAAAAGTGACTTATGACCCTTTTTCACACTTATGATCGTTGCAGCATCCCAGGGGTCACATGAACAGAATTTGAATACTTGGCAACTTGCATGTACTTATGACGGTTGCAATGTCCCAGGGTCATGTAATCATCTTTTGCAACCTTCTGACAAGCAAAGTCAATGGGGAAGCCAGATTCATTTAACAATCATATCACTAACTTAACGGCTGCAATAATTCACTTAATGTGATAAGAAAGATCATAACATGGGACAAAACTGACTTAACAACTATCTTGTTTGGTGATGGAAATTTTGGGCTCAATTGTGATCATAAGTTGAGGACTACTTGTATCGACTTTTTTTAGATTGTTGTTCTGGTTCTTATCCCAAATTCAAGTTACATTTTTGTGTTATAAATGAAGACTCATGGGGTTTTGCTTGATTATTATCAGATATATGTAGAACTGTAGTATAAGCATGCAGTTTTATTTTATATTGATATTTATTTGTGGGTTTTTTTTCATTTGTTTGTTTTTTTGCCCTTGTGAGAAGAGTTCTACAGTATGATGCGGTAAAAAGAAAGGGAAAAGTAGGATTGCCTTGGCTCTTGCTTTTTCCTAAAGGAAACTGCCATTTAGAAGTCAATACACATTTCTTAAAGTGGTCAATACATTTGGGAAGACTGAAATGTAATATACTGTATATATTGAAGCAGGTAGATCTAATCAAGCTGTTAAATAGACTTCTCAGCACCCAGAAGGAGAAATGCAAATTGAAGCTTGGGAAGTTTGTTGCCTTTAACCAAATTGCGCAATGTTATTTGTAGGGTTTCTTAGAGGCATATCTCTTGTCAGAGTTGATCATTGTGGAAAAGTTTCTAAAAGACTTTCCCAAATCCATGGTTTAGCTTGAAGCATATTTTAGACATTTAAACTAGTAAGTAAGTAAGTACTGTAACTAGGTAAACAAACACATTCTCAAAGTCCACTAAGAGTTACCAGAAATAATAACATATATATTTTAACCTTAATCAAATAAACCAACTTTATATTTCTTCCCTTCACTATTGACAATCTTGATCCTTAATCCAAAATAATAAAGTGATCCAATCTTCTGATTTGTTATTTGTTAATTATTAAGACATCAGCCAGTTTCATTTGTACATCTAACGTAACATCTTTTTTCATATCATTCTTCTAACCTAATATTTTTAAACCCACCATTGAATCAACCTCAGTCTCAGTCGTGTCCAGTGAAACTTCTCTTCTATAACCTCTTTTAAATCCAGTTTTATGAGAGCAGACAATCTTAAAAGTAACTTCTGAGTGCATTGTTTCCAAATATCATTCAATTCACCCAAGGTTGGAATATTTTGCTCTATTTTGTATTAGTGGGCTGAATTTAAGTGTTCTCCTTTAATTAAAATGTAGTTCTTTCTGGTTCCATCCAGTTTCCAATTTTCAAACTCCCATCTGATCATTTTTCCCCTAAGCAACAGAGTTTTCCACAAAAAGGATTGTTGCAATTAATATACAAATCTTATTTCTAGTCCATATGGACCCTTAGTTCAATTGCAACTTTCCAAAATCAATATTCTAATTACCCCTTTGCTGTTTATTTCAAAATAGGATTTTTAAAAATCCTTAAACTTGTATAAAATGTCTTTTGCTAGGGATTGAAGGAGATTCATTTGGTATGGTAAAACTGAAGGTTCTTAATATCCAAAAAGCTGTTTACAAGGAATTTCCAGAAGTGATTAAGAAATGAAATATTTGAACCCTTTGTCCACAAAGGCTCTGAACTCTGGCTTAGGCAATCATGGGAATCCATTGGCTCCCAGATCTCTAAATCCACCAGAGACCATTGTCTCTTATGGGGAAGTACTGTCTGGAATACATGTGGCTGATCCCAAGTCCTATCCAGAGAAGAATTCTGAGTAACAGCTCCATTTGCTGACTGCTCGTTCTGCCACAATTGTCAGCTCCACTCTCAGCAGAACCGTCTTCAATTCACCATTGTTTTCCTGGAAGTCTCCACAAGGAGAAGTTCTTACTATATGGGATCTTGCCAGCCTTGTCCACCTTATAAGGAGGAACTAGCAGTTCTTTAGACCATTTCCATCATTTTACAATTTGCTCAGCTGCAAGTGTTTGACCGGATAGTTTGCTGAGTTTTATTTTACTTGGAATGCTGACTAGTAGATTAAACAGAATATTATAATCCCCTGTGTGTGTGCTGTGAACCATTTTCATCTGTTAAGATCATTTTGTTGTCTATCATTATTGTTTTTAATGAAAATGGCAGGATGTAAATTATGCAGCCTTACAAGATGGGCTTAAGGGACTAAAGCAGTGAACATCTGTTGTAAAGGCAAACAGAGTGGAACCTAATCTTGTATTGGCAACAGGATGCTGTGTGTTTGTGCATTCTTAAACTTTTAAATTTGGTACAGTTGTATAATGCAAGCAACAAAAGTACAGGAATTAATAATCATTTGTCTTTTCTACAGCTTATACGAGGACTATTCGGAAATAAACCTCCACTTGGTTATCAATGACAGACACTCGCAGATACAGAACTTTTATTATACACATTAGAAAACTACAACATTACATTACTTTTTGACATAATCGCCATTCAAATTGAGACACTTGTCATAACATCTTACAAGTACTTACAAGATGTCTTAGTAGTAGTTGCTTGGCACCAAATCTGGGCTATAGGGGGAGGGTGATCAAAAACATCCCAATGGAACTGCTTCAAAAGTTCTTGGGTGTGTCTAGTGGTGTGTGGGCGAGTATTATCCTGAACCAACCTCACACTAGAAGTCAGCATGCCCCGATGCTTGTTATGGATGGCTCATCTGAGTTTTCGTAATGTTTCACAGTAGGCTTCTGAATTGATGGTCGAACCACGCTCCATGAATTTCACTAGCAGTACTCCTTTGGCATCTTCACATTTGGCGGGATTTTCTATGGCACCACTTCCAGTGTGGTGTTGGTTCATGATAATGCTCGCCTGCACACCGCTAGATGCACCCAAGAATTTTTGAAGCAGTTCTGTTGGGATGTTTTTGATCATGTCCCCCCCCCTAATAGTCCAGATCTGGCACTGAGCAACTAAGGAATTTTAAACCTTGTAAGACATTATGACAAGTGCCTCAATTTGAATAGCGATTATGTCAAAAAATAATGTAATGTTGTAGTTTTCTAATGTGTATAATAAAAGTTCTGTATCTGCAAGTGTCTGACATTGATAACTAAATGGAGGTTTATTTCTGAATTGCCCTTGTATATGGCAACTGCAAAAATCAATTGCAGGATGAACTAAGAGGTTAGTAGCATCTAAATATAAGGGGATGAGTGATGAAGCATTCTGGCTCTCCTCTGACCTTTGATTTCAGGCTCAGACATGAAGAAGGAAAGCCAATTTTTCTACAAAGCCCTGGTGATGCAGTGTTTAGGATGCAGTGTTGCAGGCAAACTCTGCCCATAGCCAGGAGTTCGATCCTGACAGGGCTCAAGGTTGACTCAGCCTTCCATCTTTCTGAGGTCAGAAAAACGAGGACCCAGATTGTTGGGGGCAATATGCTGACATTGTAAACCACCCAGAGAGTATTGTAAAGCTTGATGGGGCAGTATATAAGTGCTATTGCTATTGCTATAAATGGTATGGGAATATGGAAAAAGGAAGACCAAGTAACTTTAGTTTCATAGATTACCTAGTTGTCTATAGTGACCAGAGGAGTGATTTTATTTAAGGCTGAATGGGGCATTGACTGTGAAGCTATCACTCACATTTTATACCTAGGGGAAATCCCATTCAATCAATTGTCCAAGAGAATATGCGTAGGGCTTGCCTGTAATCACTGTTACCAGGTTTTTAGTCCATGATGTTTTTCTCCATAATTTGAAGACCAGACAGTCTTTCTTAACAAGACAATTCTAGACAAAATATGAAAATCAAGGAAATTGCAGCGTATGAAAAGTCCATCTCACTAAATTTAATGGTTCTAATTCTGAGCAAACATTCATAGGATTGCACTATAGAAGTGCCAGCCTCACTTCTATGGACCTGTGAGACTTGTTAGCATGAAAGAAGTGTGTGATGCCTTAGCAAGCTGCAAATAGTCACAAAAGGGATATTGCAAAGGCTTGTCTTCTGAAAAGAATTGGTGCAAATGTTTTATCCATTTATGTAAATCCATGCTTTGTTTTCATTAATCTCTGAATTTGATCCAAAATGCTTTAAATGTCTTGAGGGAAATGGCATTCTCAGATTACTTGGAGAGACTAATTTGGGTCTGTCACTTGCTGAATTAATTTTGCCTTTAACCTCTGGACAAAATCTATACAGAGAATATTCTGTGATTAATACACTTAAATAAATGGCTCCATAAACAGGTTGTGTGGCTTGGCTGGCCTTTTAACAAGCAGAGAAATAGGAATTCCCATGCGGCTAATCTTTCTCAAATTTCCTATATGTTTCTGAGTTTCAGAAGTGAAGCTAGGATAATATTTAAAATTCTGACAGTAAAATTCCTTGTGATTTCAGAACAATATTGCCATGAACCCACACTTGTTTTCATTTCATGCTAGCATTTATCATTATTGTTACAAAGATGGCTAGTGTTATGAGTAACGCATTCTTTCCATCCTGGTGATTGATTATTTTTCCCATGGAATATTTTAAAAATGCTCCATACTTAACTGTTTGTTCTTTCTTTGATTTCAAGAATTTGAATAAGACATCTCCAGAAAATAAGAATCCAATCCAATGGTAGGAAAAAGAAGCGATGTAGCCTCTGTTCGATACAGGAAATGGCACTTTAATTGAGCAGAACAATCTTATATTCAGTTGTGAAGGTTTCTGTCTTCAGAAACTATATGCTCTCCAGAGAGTCATTTGTGATAGAATTTGCAGAGCTAAACAGTGCCCTGGTTATTTCTATAGAGAGCTTGATGTCCTAAATATTGTGCTGTCAGTGATCTCATATTTTTCAATTTCAGAGTTCACTGACAAAATGCCCTATCTAGCCTTTCACTGTACAGTTTACTCAGGAGGAAGTAGTTTGCAGGTGGCCACTGTGATTCTTAGTTTCTCATCTGCTACCACCTCTCTGTCTAGAATAATGGGGGTCATCTGGAGAAGTGTCTCTATATCTCTCCCCTGAGTCATTTTATTGCACTTTGTTGTGAGCTTTGATCAGTACTCTTATGAACCCTATCTACTTTTTCCTTTATTCTTAACATAATAGTAATGGAGAATACTCATTTGTTTTATTGAAAGGTTGACTTTTCTAATCAGATAACTAAGCAAGGGGAATTGAGCTGATGTTTACAAAGGAGGTACAGGTCTTCCTCTTTGTCTCCCTGAGGTGGATGCCAATGGAGAATAATAGAATATAGCTAGTTTCTCTTTGGTCCAATGGTTTAGCCCCTTAGTGGCTTAACTCTCTCCCTGCCAGCAAGAGTTACATTTCTGCTAAAATGGCAGCATGCCTATCCTAATATGTAGCTGCTACTAACCTCTCCAAAAAGTTAATCATGAGCTTCATTTAAAACTTGGCTGACTACCTCTTAACAACTAAGAAATGACAGACCCACACTGTGTTGCCTTCCTTGCATAGTGACCTTTATTCTCTTAGGTAACCTTAAGTCTCCTTGGAATTTACATCTGTTTAGTAGCCCAAGATTGCCTAATTCCCATTTTGCATGCTGACCATCCACCTTCTCCACCTTCCCCAATCTCATGAGATACCCTCTCTATGTGAAACCCCTTTATTTGGTTCTTTTTCCAGGTTCAAACTATTAACCTACTGGTACAGTTTGTATATCTGGAGGGTCAGTTAACAGGGTGGCAGAAAGCATTTACCTTTTCCATGCCCTGAGCATGAATACACTGGTTGCATGTGAGGTTGAAGCTAGTGCTTCAAAGTGCCAGTTATCAGAGATACAGAAGGAACCCATGTTACGCTGGAGATGTGCCTCAGAAAACACAATAGCACAATGATGTTTTTCTCAGATGCAGTTATCCTGAAAATATTTGTGGCGGGCAATGCCCAGTGTTTAGGGGAAAGTGCCATGCTAGCAGTTTTATAGAGTGACAAGTGGGAGTGCAGCCGGTGCCCAGGTTGACTGAAGTGCACAGAACCTGCACATTTGGGCTTTTCCCCAGGACAAATCAGAAAACATCAATTTTGAAGCCAACAAAACTCAATCACTGGCTGCCTCCTTGCCTAGAAAGGGGCAAGCTGAGAATGACATCATCCTTTCAAGTCCTCTCAATTCAAATGCTAAACTGCCCAGTTGCCATTAATGGGTGTATTGGGAAGCAGGAATAACCTTGAGGGACAGGAGTAAGAGCCATGGCCCATAAAAATGGCCAGATAAAAGAAAGTTGAGTCTGGGGCAGAAATGTAAATTGAAAAAGCATCTCAGACATGACTCTCCCTAGTTCTCATGAGGAAAGCACATTTAAGATTTTGTTCTGTAACCCTATAATAAAAATAGTAACATCAAACTTCTTAGCTTTGGTTTCTTAGTCAAGTCTACCATGAAAGACTGACAGTGTATCAAGAAGAAAAACTCATAGAGAGTGAAAGCTCCATATTATCCATGTCTCCAAAGACAGTGTTTGAAATGGCACAGGATTGTAGTGAGAATCTAGAACTGGATTTCTTTCACTGCACCATAAACACATAGAGGCTAGATTGGATTGGGAATACCATGTATGAGGAGAGGTTACATTAATACTCTCCCAGCCTCCTCAGTTATAAAAAAAATCAATTGCCATGCAAGATGGTAGAGTGGCACTTATGAATTAGTTGTACAGTAAATGTGTTTGGCCAGGGAACTATTTCTGCTATTGGCCTCATACATTGGAAACATGTAAGCTAAACCATCTAGAGTATTTTACCCAGCTGGGAAGACAGCCACATGACCATCTATAATGCCTGTTAATTTCCAGGGAGTCATGGCTGGTCTGGGATTGTAGAATGAGCCATTGGTATCCATGTGTGTGTTTGTGTTTGCGTGTGTGTGTTGGGTTTAAAACAGACAGGATGGTGGTCCTGCACTTGAAATCCCAGGTTTTTTGTTCAGCATGGATCCAGGAGAGGAACTTCAGCCATATTACATCTTAACTTTTTTGATCTCCTGCAGATGCTGTTAGAATGAGCTCGACACTTAACATTTCCTTTTTGCTAAGATCTGAATTTCCTGAATTCTTCTCACCACTTTCCAGCACCAGTCAATTATGTCTCAGTCAGACCATTGTCTCTTCCTCTGAAAGGGTGACTAAACACTGATTAGGATGGTGAGTAAAAATGCTCTGTAAAACCTCACATGCAGTATAATTGTAGATAAAAATAGGTTTCCTCAAAGAAGTTATTTCTTCTTAAACTTCTAATTCTCCATAACAATTCATCGGAGACTTTTTGTGTTCTCAAAGAGTTTACTTTCCTTATTTAACAGCTCAGTGTTACATTCTATTGCAAACCTTTAGCAATGGCACGTCATCATACATATGGTCCTATGAATGTTTTGTGAAAAATAAAATGCTGTCTTTCTACTGTCACACAAATTCTATATGGCTACTATATGTTCAGGACAATAGTTATGCTTGAATCCTCACTAAATTGAAGATCATCCTAGTAACTTCATGAACTAATCCATGATGCTAATGGAAAACCTGTAAGGCATTGGTGGTAACAAAACCAGCAAACCATAGCTAGCAGAAACCAGTTTAAATCAATATTGTATATTGCAGAGGACACGTGCTTGTTCAGATACCCGGGATCAAAGGAGGGACGACATGTGCTGAAATGGTCAATAGGAGGTGGGCCGATTCCAATCCTTGACTTCTGCAGCAATATCATTATTGGTGGAACATGCTGAATTATAAATTTTGTTGGGAGAAAAGGGGAAATACTACTTTAACACTGGAACAGCTTAGGACAACTTTAAATTGCTTCAGCAAGGTGGAAATGAGGCAAAGATTATATCATGAAGACTTTCTTCTTCTTCTTTAAATGGAGAAATAAAATAGAGTTGCAACAAAAACCCAACAGAAAAAGAAAAAAGAAACAAAACCAAAACTAGAGCCACAACCCAATTTTTATACAAACACAAACACACAAAATTCTCATACTTGTACATAAAGTTTTATAAGAGTAAAAATTACCATATTTTATTGTTATCATCCATGCAATTGCTTCCAGATGTGGAATATGTATGGAAAATTACATCATGATGACAGAATACGGGGATAGGGAGAAAGGGCTCTTCCAGGGTATTTTTTTCATTTCCCAATCTTGTCCACAGTCCAGGGATTTCCTACAGCTCCCCACAAGTGCTGCCCTAAATGACTTTGTCAAGATTGGCTAGCTGCTGTCACCCATTCTCAATAGCAAGTTTTACATATTCTCTCATTATGCTTCTGACTTTACATTAGATTTGTTGAGTATTGTTAGGAAGATAGCCCTAGTTTGGTAAAGAAAGTATCCAAATCCATAAAAAAGGTATGCTCTTTCCTTATCCATTCATGAGAAAAGGAGAAAGCTGTGATTCAAAGACCTATACAATATTCTAGGACACAGGTATGAATGATTATGAAGGGCAGTTACATCCATTGGACTGTTCCTATAGCACTTTTAGTAGGTCCCCCCCCAATATAAGAGAATAATAGAGTTGGAAGGGACCTGGGAGGTCTTCTAGTCCAACCCCCTGCTCAGGCAGGAAATCCTATACCATTTCAGACAAATGGTTGTCCAGTCTCTTCTCAAAAAACTCCAGTGTTGGAGCATTACAACTTCTGGAGGCAAGCCATTCCACTGATTGATTGTTCTAACTGTCAGGAAATTTCTCCTTAGTTCTAGGTTGCTTCTCTCCTTGATTAGTTTCCATCCGTTGCTTCTTGTCCTGCCTTCAGGTGCTTTGGAGAATAGCTTGACCCCCTCTTCTTTGTGGTAGCCCTTTAGATATTGGAACATTGCTATCATATGTCCAAACTGACCAAGGCTATGCCCATGCATGATAGAGAGTTCCAGTGAATATCATGCAACTTATTTCTTAGTAAAAACACAAAGAGCTGAGCACTCACAATAGGCAAGATTTTTAACTATATTACTTCATCAAATTGGTCAACTATTGGCCAGAGAGACAGAAGGGGCTGGGAGATGGAGATCTGCTTGCATAGATCTCCAATAATATTCCTCTTATGTTTCTATGTGCTTATGATGGGAATGGAATAGAACCTTGCATGGATATTTCACAATGCTTGAATGTATTGTTATACTAATACTAAGCAGGGATAAGATTTGCTGTTTCTTCAAAGGGCCTCATGGAGATTCTGAAGGTTTTGAAGTATTCCAACTATGATAGCAACCCAGGGCAGATTTGGCTCAAACAGTTCCATTTTCCTTTTCCCTTTCTCTCTTTTTCCCCCTGAATTTTTAATCAACTGGTCTTATGAAGAGTTCACAGCAGCTGAACATATATGCTATTCAGTACAGATTTTTTTTAATTGGCTCAGTGGCGATATAGCTTTAATATACATTTTAGAAATATTTTCTCATGATCAGCTAGGCTGCCTTTGCTTTTCATACATCCTTTACAAGTTTCTGACAGTCATTCAATATCATCCACATTTTGTAGATGGCAGGCACAGATCTGAGAGATAATGACTTGTTGAAGAAATTCACTACATGAGGAACTGGAGTAAAGTTCATGGCAAAATGGAAGATCTGACTCAAACAAGGTATGATTGCATTTTTCTCATTATTTGTTCCCTCATATATTATCATTTTCATACAGAAGTGAAAAATGGTTCCCTGAAAAATACAGAACTATGATAGTACAAGCAAAGGGGCAGTGTGGAAAAAGGATTGCATTTTATATATTGACCTCACCTTATTATGTAATAATCAGCAAAGGTTACTGCTATTTCAGAAGTCCTGCCTACTGCTAATATTGAAAGGCCGACAAATAATAAATATATGAAGAAGGAGGACAATCAATTAAAGAACAAGCAGGTAATTTTATGTCTTGAAATAATTTTATGGTATCCATAATGAAGTCACATCATTGAAAAATGGTATTTGGAACATTTGTCTGAAATAGTATAGGGTTTCCTGCTTGAACAGGAGGCTGGACTAGAAGACCTCCAAGAACCCTTCCAAATCTGTTATTCTGTTATTCTGATTAATCCACCTTCTGTTCAGGGCAAGTATGCAGATAAAGCATTTCCAAGAGAAAGTTATCCAGCTGGGACACATCCAGTGAAGGGCAAGTCACCACCTTTCTCGGTAACTGATCCCTTTTCTTCTACAGATTCTTAACATTTATGTGGTCTGTAATGGCAATATATAAAATGTAATTTTTTAGACAAATGTAATTTGTTATACATATAAAACTTCAGATAAAAGAACAAGATACAAACTAGCCTTTCCCAAATATTCTCCAAGCATGTGGTGATCCAAACCATCATGGCCAATGTGATTTAAGAACAGCAGTCGTACCAGGAATCATCATAGTATTTTGTTCCTCATAATGGCCAAACTGATTTATGTTCCAAGCTCATAAACAGAAGGTGGAGCAAATTACCTTCTCATGATTGTTTTCTGCAACTATATTAGGAGACAGGATGTCCTCAACATGGAGGCAACATGGAGGTAATATTGAGCTTTCAAGACCAATGGTCTTTAATAGACTTATCCTCTATGTACTTGTCCAATCCCTTCCTAAAGTTATTTAATTTAAAGTAGTAATACATTTTTTGTAACCTTACGTTTTAGCAAAGTTCATATAAAAATTGTTACAATCCATATCAGTTAAATTCATCCCCTCCAATATTAACAGCACATCTTTTGTATCTTTCTTGCAGTCATTGCAATGTGACTTGTTTCGTTAAATGCTCATTTACATCAGTCAGCAGAAAATAGATTTTTGTTTGTATGTTTATTCATTTGGGTTAACAAAGGCATGATGAATCTAACTCTAGGATCCTGATATAATTTGCAACGTATTAAGTAATGCATGAGATTTTCCATCTATGGATTATTACAAATGCAGAAAAGATATGTAGTTGATAATCCTTTACATCTTCTATCCAAATAGGCTATTGGCATATTGGAAGTTGGAAGTTATATGAAAGCTTATCCACATGAAATGGGATGTAAGAAACTCAGTAAGGTATTATTCCTTTTCCATCTTTAAGAAATCAGTATCACTTGGCCAACCTAAGCTTATGTACATGCTCCTTGGCTTGTTTAGATTTTTTTTTAAAAATAGTCCCTCAATAGTGTATGGTCATTTATATTGTTCAACAGGTCCTGATATAGTGAAAATTGTGAGAATCGTTTTAGACACACATTCACCCATCCATTACTGCTAGATTGTTTTTGGATATGTTGTTTTGCCAAATAAGTATCAGTTATGAGAAGTAGTCTCCTATAATATAACATTATTGCCTTATAATAATTGACGGAAAGCCCATTTTTAATCTCTGGATGACTGCTAATATACGTGGGGGTAAGGCTAAGATTAATTTCATGAATTTATTCTGGACCATCTCTTAACTATTTTAGTTTACTTAAATGCCAGATCAGGGTGCTATGTGTCATCTGTGAAATTGTTTTCTGTGAAAGCTCTTGAGCACAGGCTGAACTAACCAGCCTTCTTTTGAATAGAAAAAGGAGCAAATGGCTCTCAGTGATCTCGTAGTTGTGGTTCTTGCTGATGTGTTTTCCATTACGATGTTTCAGTAAAACAGATGCCCAAATGCTTGAAAGACCTCACTTGTTCTGTCACCTGACCATCTAAGGACCATCTATGGCCTTTTAGCAAATAATACTCTCTTGATTTTGGAATAATTTATTTGTAAGAATTCTTTCTTAGCATAACTACCAAATTTGGTTACGTTCTTCTCACTCCAATTAAAATTGTCAACATGAGTATCATGTCGTCTACATACAGTAATGTAGGACCTTTCTATTTCCGGTTGATGGAGCGTAAAAGAAAGGATTATTATGCTCCTCTACAATGTTGTTTATATAAAAGTGAAGGAGGAAGGGAGCCAGTATGCAGTCCTGGCAGCCCCCTTTTGTGCCTTTAATCTGATTTGTTAGGGCACCGCTTTGACTTGAGCCATTGTTTTAATCCCCTGTAATTTTAACCTGTTTTTATATTTATAATTATTTTTACTTCCATGTGTTTTATTATGTTGTAAGCCCCTCAGTGTTGCCTTGCACTACAAGAAAAGTGGCATATACACTTGATAAACAAATAAAAATAAATAAATATCTGTACTTGTGTATATCTTCATATCATTTGTATATTAGGAAATCTTTTATCCAGGTCAGTGAGTTAAAAACTTCTCCCGTAATTGTCCTCTATTTATTGTATCAAAGGCAGATAATAAGTCTAAATTACAACACCAGAGGCGATCACCTGAATAGTTGAATTGGACATCCAGTTATGAGGCAATTGCCATACCCCTGTAGAGGTTTTGCATATAATTATGCAGGTTGTGTATATATGTTTACTTCTTGTCTGTCGTGTTCGCATAATACACTAAATAAATAATAAAAGTTTAAATGACAGGCATTTTAAGTCATTTAAGTTAGTAGCCATCAGAATGTCTTTTAATGAATCCCACAGAGTAATTACATACTGTGTGAAGAAATACTTTCATTCTGCCCCTCATCAGCTTTATTAAATAGTCCCTGGCCCTACTGTTTAGAGAAAGGGAAAAAATATTCCTGATTCACTTTTTTAATTAATTAATTAGATTCATGCTGCCCATCTTGCCTTTTTCTAGGTTCATGCAGGATTCTATACAGTTCGATCATATTCTCCACTTTTTCCCTAAGGTTTCTTGTTTTTTTACAAGTGGTCCTTTGGGTTCAAAGAAGACACTTCATTGTGCAGTTCACTTGTGGACACAGAGATGACTATGCAATCCTAGTACGGAACCCCTGAGCCTAGCACAATAGGGGAAGTCCATTGTTGTAGTAACTGTGGGTGTAATTTTGTAATGCCACTCATGGTTTTCTGACACTTTTTGGTGTCTCCTCTCTTCAAAGCTGGTGGAGGCTTCCTAACTCAGGGCGCACCAGGGGATTCTATCAGCAGCTGCAGCTTCTACTTCCCTTGGCTGGGAATTCTTCCCGGAATCCAAAACTCTAAAGAGCAATTGGTGAGATATATGGCAGTCATCCATTCAGATGACATGTCCTACCCATCTCATCTGGGCTCTGATAATCAGGGACTCAATATTGATGAACTCCACACAATCCAAGACTTCCATGTTAGAACCTATTTACTAATTTCTTTCCCCTAATATTCTATTTGCTCTAATATCTAAAATAAAAAGATTAAATATTCTAGTCTTTTTTTCATGTGGAAAGTGTTAAATTCCCTTGATCAATTTGGTGGCCCGCTTTTGCTCTATTACACAATATCCTTTTTCAGATAGGGAAACTCAGGGCAATGCCTAGTCTTTTAGATACAGATACATCATATATTTGTATGTGGACAATACAATGTTAACGGTTTTATTTTCAATCCACCTTAATATGCATTTAACTTTTTTATAGCTGGGACACACTGAATTAATATCTTCACTGAGTATCTTTTATGACTGGGGTCCCTAACTCCCGGGCCACGGCCCTTTGCCCGGCTGCAGCCCATTCGAAACAGGGCCACAGAAGTGGTGGGCATGCATGCACGTAGTTGTATTTGTGAAAGCAGTTCGCGCACACTGCTGTCCCCCCCCCCCACACACACTGCTGCCTTCTCCACCTGTCCGCCAAGCTGGAAAGATTGAAGAAAACTGCTTTATGAGACCAAGATCATTTTATTGGCTAGTTACGTACGATTCAGACTCCATCAGTCCATATGTGAAGTCATGGTTTTTCATCTAAATGTACATCTCTTTACAATCAACCTCACCTATTTGGTTGAATATTCACCAGTTTAAAGGGGTTCTTCTGGAGCACTTTATAATCATTTTTGCTTTTCATTATCTTTTGTATCGTCCATAAACTTGGCCAGCTTACTGCTTACTCCTAAGATCATATATGAACAGCTTAAGAAGGGCTGGTCCCATCACTCATGCTTAAAAGACTCCTCCACTGAGGAAATTGTCTATTTGTACCTAGTCTGCATTTTAAACAGTTACCATTCCATAAATGGATGGATCCTCTTATTCAGTAAGTGTTAACGTTATTCAAGGGCCTTGATGAAAAGCTTTTTGGATGGCCAGATATACAGTGTCCAGAGAGTCATCTCTATATGCCTGTTAGCATTGTTAGAAAACTCTAGAAATTTGATGGTGATTTCCTTGGCAAATCCATGTGATTTTTTTTGTCAGCAAGGCTTATTCCTCTATATGCTTAGCTATTATTTCTAAAGTCTCCTCTAGGCCCTTGGTATCATTGGTATCATTTGGCTACCTCCCAGTTCTCTGCTACTAAGGCCAACCTGAGGGACAAATCAGATGTCTTTCCTTATTGGTTAGCAATTTAACACCACAAGAACTCTTAGGACCGATCAGGGTCTAATGATTTGTTTGTGTGTAAACATTTGCTTTAGTTGGTTTGATTCGCTCCTCAAGAAGGTCATTTCAGGCCTAAGTATCTATCTTAAATTGTTTGCGGCAAGGGCAGATGTACTCAGTTTCTTTGTAATTCCCATATCCTTGTGTATTTCTTTTACTTGTCATTTAATGGCTGAATTCTTCTGTTGATCACTTCGTCTGCTTCAGACATTTGTCTTATATTCCTCAGGTTCTTCTACTATTTGTTTTGGTTTTGCATTCCTTATTATGACTTCTTCTGCCAAAGTTTGTTCTTGTTATAAGAGACTTTCCATTTCTTAAATTTATCAGCTTCCTGGATGATGCAGGAAAGTTATCCTGGCCTCTTCCTGGACTTGGATGACCTTTACTTGCATTGTGGAATATATTTCAGCTGAGCCTCAATTATTGCAATTTTTTAAAAAAAAAACCCTCCAGGTATTATGAAAATATCATTTTTTGAGAGGTTTTTCCCTTTTGAAGTCAAATGTGACTGTGTGAGGCCCTGCTGGCTTTGTTTGCCCTGATCTTGCAAAATCATTTGCAGCTTTGTCTCAAAGCTGAAGGGATATTTGAGTGTGATTCTTTTTCCCCAACTAGATCAGAAAGGGTGAATCACATCAGAACACACTGAATATGTTTCAAGTATTAAATAAGTTTGCCTTTGAGTGTATATCTTTTCCAAATTTTGAAAAGAGGATTTTTTTTTAGATCATAGTATTTTTGGATAGATTATCTTGACTTCTTAAAAAGAGTGGTTGACCCATAAACCTTTTCTCTTTCTCTTGGTTTCTGAGATAAGCAGAATGGTTATGCCACTGCAGTGTGTATTATTTTGTGTTTCAGCACCAAGAATATCAGACCAAAGGCAACGGCACACAATAAAGCCTATCCTGAAAAGTGCCTTTTCCCGCTAATGAGAGCTTCTGACACCATTTAGCAACAAAGGTTGCAAATTTGACAGCTCTCAGTTATGTATCCTGTCTCTTTTCATGTAGTTTTTTTTTACATCATCACCTTGCAAAATGCACAATGTATAATTTTACCTGTGGGCATGCTTTACAGAGATAAATGGAGATAAATCTGTTTCTGAAAGTTTTATCCTTCTTTGTAATTTGTTGATCCAAGATGAAAAACAGAGAAATATAATGGTGAGAGTATAATGCACTGAATAGGATAATAGACTTTATGCAAGCAGGATCTTGGTTTTCCTAGTGTAAATAGTGACTAGGACATATGACTGAGAATGAGCGTTCAATTAGACCCACCATTCAGAGATACCTGCCATTTATGTTTAAAAAGTCATTCATACGATTTAGCTCCTAAATCAAACAGAGATATGTATCTTAATGCAGAGATGTGCTGTCCCGGTCCTCCTTTCGTGACTTAAAGATTTTACCTCTAAAATAGAGTATTAGAGATCTATTCCACAGCAATGTAGTACAATACGAGTAATAATATATTCTACATAATAAAATTTATTAGAGATAAAACTGGGTGATATGATCCAGTTCTGATCTATTTGCTCTCTCCCATAAAAAAAAAGTGCCAGGTAAGGACACTGAATCTCTTTTCACTCTGAGAAGTTGTTTGCAGATAAACTGTGGTTAACTTCACTTCCACCAACTTACTTACTTATGTGCATTTATATGGCTATCATTGTGCATAAAGCAATCCCCCAGGGGGTGAACCTAGTTAAAAACACTGATATAATAATACAAAATGAAAATATAATAAGATACACAATCAGAATACTTTAAAAAATAACAGCCGAGGATAGCTATCAAGAATCAACTCAGGGTTACCTAACCCCCAGACCTCCTTGCCTGGGAGAATAGCCAGGTTTTAAGGGCTCTCTGAAAAACTAGCAAAGTTGGGGCCATTCTAATCTTGGGGAAATGATGTTTCAGAGGGCAGGTGCAGCAGCAGAAAAGGCAAACTTCCTGGGCCCCACTATATGACATTCTTCAATAGATGAGACCTGGAGTTGACCCTCCTGCCAGGTCTGATGAGGCAGGTAGAGACAAAGCAAGAGCACTTAGACTTCTATACAGTGTCACAGTGATTTACAGCCCTCTCTAAGCAGTTTACAGAGTCAGCATATGGCTCCTAACAATCTGGATCCTCATTTTACCGACCTCAGAAGGATGGAAGGCTGAGTCAACCTTGAGCGCATCAGGATCGAACTTCAGGCTGTGGGCAGAGTTTGCCTGCAATACTGCATTCTAACCACTGCACCAGCAGGGCTCAAGGTTGACTCAGGATCAAGGATCCTGGCCCCGCTGCAATATATGCTTGAAGGGTGACAACCGGAACCTTAAACTGCTCCCAGAAGGATATTTGGATCCAGGGCAGGCTCACTTAAAATGTGAAATCACTTCTGTTACATACAGAAAGTAAAGAAAAAGAAAACAGTTATGTGGCTTCTGCTGCTGCTGCTTCTTTGCTAAAGAGAAGGTCTAACTGAGTCATTCCATGTTACACTTTGGAGCAACCCTGTTCCTTTTTGTTCCCATGATGGCACTGTCTTTGGAGAGCTGACATTTTCTTCTGTCTTGGCTGCTCAAACTCTGAAATCTCAAGATTTGGGTCCTGTAATTTGAGACACTCAAACTCTGGGAGGCAGCATTTGCATCTTTCCTTGGCCTGATGTTTCTAGGGCACCATGGAGCTCATAGCTGGGCCCGAGAGCTCTTTGCTTCTCAACTTATTTTCCTTTCTTTGCTAAAGAGAAGGTCTAACTGAGTCATTCCATGTTACACTTTGGAGCAACCCTGTTGCTATTTTCCTTTTGTTTCTTCACCATTTGAGAATTTACCACACAAATCCAGGCCTAGGCTAGGTTCTGGGTAGGAGGGCGCTGGA
Organism: Azemiops feae; assembly: GCA_023970755.1. Classification (NCBI taxonomy): domain Eukaryota; kingdom Metazoa; phylum Chordata; class Lepidosauria; order Squamata; family Viperidae; genus Azemiops; species Azemiops feae. Next base: position 55,118 of record JALGBA010000795.1, on the reverse strand, counting down.
AAGAAGTCAAGTGGTCAGCTCAGAACAACATTGACAGTTCTTGCAGTAACGCTAGCGAGGATAATTGTGGGCCATCTGAAGAACATGCTGAGCATTGGAAGAATATTTGTGGTAATAGTGGTTATGTGGAAGTGTCCTGACAAAATTATAATCTGCACTCCTTACTTCGTTGGGGCTATTGAGGTGATGCCCAGACTCACCTTGAACCATGAGATGGGCAGCATATAAATTTAATAAATAAACAAATTGTGGTGGAGACTGTTGAAACACAGCACAAATCCCCATCTGGAAGTGTTCTCAGGTTTTAATTATGAGGAGATTTCAGCAAGGTTTTGCGAGATCAGCTAAAGTTTTTAGACGTATGAGAATTTGGGCTGGTTATCCAGCAACTTGACCAAAATAATTTTTTCCCATTTACTACTAAGGGAAGAGGTATGGTTCCAATAATTTGTGCTGCAGCAGAAGTTGGAACTCTCAAACATCTTCTCAGTCATGAAAACGACTATTCACAAGTAGAAATTTGGAAATACTCCTCTTGAATTTTTTAGACCAGAAATAAAGATATGTTTGAAAGGTGATAGTTTAAACAAATAATGATATTGCATAATAGGTGTATAAATCATGTTTGTACAGTAATGAAAAAATACAGGAAGATTTGTGCTTGTACAACCGTATCTGATAAAACAGTTTTCTTTACAAATCCCATAAAAAAACAACTGAATTTTCCTCAAGGAAAACAGTTTCTAAAGTAAATGGAGAGTTCATCAAGTACTACATTTTATGTTATAAAATCTAATGTTCATAAAGTACTTCATTAACCAACAGGGAGATTAGTGTCCTTTAAAACTGGGGACATGAAAATAATGGTTGGATACTCTGATTTGGACAAAGTGGAGCACAAGGACTGAAAACAGCTCTATATTCCCCATTTTAATTAGATAAACAAATGATTGAAGATTTGACAATCAGGTGGATCTCCAGATATCCTGCTCCTGAATTAATAATCTCTCTCTCTCTCTCTCTCCTCCCTCCCTCCCTCTCCCTTTTCTTAAATATGACAATCATAATTCTTGAATGTCCAGCTCTTGAAGGAAAAAAAAATAAGTTCCAGGCATCTCTCTGTGTCAAACAGTTGCTTGTTCTTTCAGAACAGAAGCGGCTTTTGAAAATGATATTCTGTCTGTACCTGGGAGCAATTTATGCATTTCATCTTCCAGATCAGAAAATCAACTGCTGAAAGACCTTAATAAGCCTCCAGCTCTAGTTGAAGAGATATTTTGATTGTATGGACAGAGAAGCTATTCAACAAAATTAGATCAGGCTAATATCTAAGTGATGTCATCATTAAGTAGAAAATCAAATGACCATAACTGAGCTTACAATTTTATTTCAGTTTTCATTTCCCCCCATTCCTTATAGCCCTTTGAAATGCACAACACAGCTCTGGAATAATTAGCAGGAAGGGAATTCCTGCTAATTCACTGGAGAGGAAGAGATTACAAGACAGTAAACAAGCCCACAATGGGGACAACACATTGAAAGAAATGTAGTGATGCTGGCAGCTCTGAGCACACATGGGGCTTATGGTACTTATGCTCATGTTATTCATTCATTCATTCATTCATTCATTCATTTATAATTAGTTTTTTATGCTGCCCATCTCACTGATACAATGATTCTGGACAGCTTACAATATAATAAAGAAATACAAAAAGGTAATACAAGGCAATTAAAATTAGGAAATTTAAATAAGAAAGCTAAAAACATAGATGTTGGGCAGACCGGGGACGGGGATCTTCTTTACCCCATCAGTCACCCCAAGGCAGCACTTCCCTATTGGGACTTCAGACCAGATGGCAGAGCCAAGGTATCAGGTTCTTCAGGAAGGCCAGGACTGTGATAGTGGACCTTACCTCTAGTGGGAGAATATTCCAGAAGGTGGGGGAGGGGGCACAGCAAAAAAGGCTCTCCTCCTGCATCCTGCCAGCCAAAATTCTTTGGCAGATGGGATGTGAAGTAGGCCTCTTCCATTGGAACAAGTGGAACGGACTAGTCCCATTGGGGTGAAAGGGCTCCTCAAATACCCTGGATCCATAGTATAAAATAATCCCTTCCTATCAAATCTCTCTGCTCTGTGAGGGATTAAAAAAAAAAAGGAAAAAAAACTGGTTCAGGCACAGGACAACACATACTAACTGACTGTGAGGGTGAACAAATGACAAGAGGCGGCAAAGGTCATAAATGCACGCCTTGGTCACAAAGTTATTTTTTCAGCACCACTGTAATTTCAAATGGTCACTGCATGAGGCAGTGAGTAAACAAGATCTACCTATATATGGAGCAATGTAATAATATTTATTTATCAAATTTATATAGCCACCCGTCTCACAAAGAAGTGACTGGGCAGCGTACAACAATGAGAAACTGACTTGAATTGTACCTTCCAAACAGGGGCAGAGATAACGTTGCAGAGACGTGTAGTTTGTGAGAAAGCTATTCTCTGTGAAACAGAAAAAAAATAGGTATATAATAATTGGCAGTTATAAATAACTGCCACACAAGGTGACTAGCTTTCAATCTGCCTAGTGGAGCCAAATCATACCCCTTTGTCTCCTGATATGCTTTCTTTTAAAGCTGAAAGTAGTCTGAAAAAACACAGCAAGTTCAGTATCTTTTATTCTTATTATTAAATTAAATTTATTTGCCACCCATCTCACCATGGGACTACTCTAGGTGGCTTACAACAATAAAGAAAAAAAACCCCAAAAGCAATAAAACATAGGTTTAAACAAAGAGAAAGTAAAATAATAGAATAGAATAAAATAGAACAATAAAATAAAAATAAAACGAAAACAGAGAAAATACATCACTAGGACTAGTTAAAAAATAGATGGGGGGGAGGGAGGAAAGGAGGCTGCTGTCAATCTAGCAGCCGTTTCCAGAGTAGAACCAGACCATTGGTCCCTAGGACAACTGGCAGAACCAGACTTTAGGCTCTTACAGAAGATAGAAGGTTGGGTGGGGGTAGATCTTACCCTGGAAGGAAGATCTTACCCTTGTCAGTGAGGATAAAAGGTGCCACCAGGCTTCAGTTTACATAAAGATTATGTTCTGTTCGCAACGCAGACATGAAGACGAGGCAGTTGGTGCAAAAGATGTTCTTTATTATACACTTGCACTGAACAGAAGCAAAGGAGAAAATGGCAACATGCCCTTTTATACTTCCCCTGCAAGGGGAGGCTCAACCAATGAATGCAGGCCATTCTCTCGCCTCGCACATGCGCACGAGGCTGGAGACAGCCTGTCTGGGTCCTGGGCAGACATGTGGGCTGCCCGGGGCTATACAACCGGTCCCGGGCAAACACGTGGTCTGCCCGCGTCTCTGCAGTTGTCCTGCAGGTTCCCTGAGCCTTGCTGATTAACTCAGCAAGGCCCAGGACATAACAGATTACTTCAGATCATTTTTTGTCAGTTGTGTAGCCAGCACGTTCTTACGGAAAGAAGACCAGTTTCCAGAGGCAGAAGCTGATCTGGAATACAATTAACAGAAGGGGCTAAACAACTCAAGGAGGAGGCTGCTGCTAACTGGTTCTTTGGCCACAAAGAGAATTATTTGATAACATATTAAGGTTATAGGGAGGAGGGGGGAAACAGAATTGTTTGGAACTGAATAGCTGCACGTAAGTGATTTTATTACATTTTTTTGGAAATAAGAAAAGGTAATTAGAAAGATTCAGCTATTTCCTTTGGCTCCCCAGGGACCCAAACTGCTTTCTGCATATATCTGCATCCTTCGAGAAGAAAATGCTTAGTCTGGGATGCTGCCTGGGTGTCAATTACTTACGATGCATCTTTGTATATGTTTCCTTAAATTTTAGCTTTCCACCAGCTTGTCTCATCATTCCGGAGAGTGCCCCATCTTTCATTTTCCAATGGTTTGCCTATTCAGGGAAAAGCTGTTAAAATCCTTTTCAGTCCTTAAGTTAATTTCCTTTTAATTTAATCTTTAACTCTTTAAATTCTTTTCTTTTTAAAGAAAAGGAAGCATTTTATTAATTTGTGAAATGTACTGGTGGATACATAGAGATAATCCCAGACTGAGAAGGTTTTTGAAGCAAATTATTGGACGACATTTCCCATCTTAGTTCTCTCCAGATGTTCTGGACTGTAATTCCTATAATCCTTGGTGGCTTGATTGGAGAAGATAGGAATGGTTGGATGAGGCTGGATTAAACAAATTCCCAGGGAGAGACACATCCTGCCAATGCACCAAGATACAGGATGAAAGTCTATATGCCAAGGGTAAAGTAGAAAGACTGGTGCTTTTAGATAACTTTCCGGGACTCCATGTGGATGTGGTTTGCCATTGCCTTCTTCCAAGATTTTTTTGTTTTGAGTTTCCAGTTTAGCATACAATCCTGACTTTTCCATGGGGTTTCTTATCCAATCACTAACAAGGTTCAATTCATCTTAGGTTTTTGAGGTCAGCTGAAGTCATCAAGGTATGCTCCTTGGATTTTCATTGGGATGGTAGTGTATGGGAAAGAAGTTTGCTATAATTCTTCTGTGTCCTTCTGCCATAACGCCACTTAAAATCACTCCCTCCTCCTCCTCCTCCTTGTGCAGCAATTAGCATACAAAACTAAGCTTCTATTGGCACAATATCAAAATAATATGTGAAATCTTTAATAACCTATTTTTAGAACTATGCCTAGTTCTCAAACTCTCATCGATCACATGAAGATATAATTACAAACACAGCAGTACCAAACAGCAGTACCAAACCTATATTGGGGAAGATAAGCAAATGTTCCACTGATAATTAGTTAAATTAATCTAACTAGTCATTCAAGGAAAACAGGTATTTCTAGAAATTTTCTAAGTTATACCTCAGAATGTGTACATCATAGCAATAAATCTGATATATATAAGGTACTTAGTGGAAATACATGTTTGAAAGCTAAATCAGTCACTAAAAACCAATTAAACTTATCATTAAACACAGATGGCTAATGAAGAATGAGGTAGTCATAACAGTTTTATGAGCTATGATGGGAGAGAAAACCTGGAGGGAGAATTAAGATTAAAGATTTGCCATGGATTGACAAACAGTTTCCAAGCCAAATACTTTGGAAACAGAAGAGGAAGTGTTTCAAGAGATGCCCTTTTGGGAGAGGTGTTGGGAGACAAATAAAGCACTCTAGGAATGTCAACATGTTATAGATTAGGGATACTGATTAGAGCATAAGCGATTTAGGGATTTATAGTGACAAGCTAGAAAGGTGAAAACAGTCACATAGCAGCTATGATAAGAATAGCAGAGTTAAAGCTTATGAGTCCACCAGAGTACCTCTGGCCTAATCAATGAGAATCAGAACTTGAGAAGTGACAGACCAAACTGTAGCCCATGATACTAAAAGTTGCAATTATTCTTTTATTGTTTTGCAGAATATTCTGAAAGTTTAGGAAAGAATCATGAATATGAAGCCATTGGAAGCATGATGTGCATTGATTTGGCTGTGGGTATGTATATATCTTTCAAGTTTTAAACTGAAATCCAGTGCTGTTTTTCTGCAGAGGTAATACTTGCATCATTGAAAATATTTCTTCAGATCCTCAATAAACTCGAGACTCAGCTCTGAGGGTGAACAAGAAATTCCATTGCACAAGTTTGAATTACCTTAATTTGCAGTTGAAGCTTATTTACCTGTATTCAGAATGCTGGAGAGCAAAGAGCTTGAACGAGTGTTGTGAAAATTTTTTGAATTGACAACAACTGCCAGATGAGATTCATTGACAAATAGGATTAATTGTAGATAAGTGATACAAGCTGGAACAAAGTATGTTAGCTTTACTCATGTTCACAAGTGGTGCCTGAACTGGCAATGACTAATTAAGGTATGGCAAATCTAGACAGCATAGTAAAAAGCAGAGACATCACCCTGCCAACAAAAGTACGTATAGTCAAGGCCATGGTTTTCCCAGTTGCAATGTATGGCTGTGAAAGTTGGATCATAAGAAAGACTGAGCGCAAAAGAATTGAGGCCTTTGAACTATGGTGCTGGAGAAGACTCCTGCGAGTCCCTTGGACTGCAAGGCGATCAAACTGGTCAGTCCTAGAGGAAATCAACCCTTCCTGCTCTTTAGAAGGCCAGATCCTGAAGTTGAAACTCAAGTACTTTGGCCACCTAATGAGAAGGAAGAACTCACTGGAGAAGAGCCTAATGCTGGGAAAGATTGAGGGCAATAAAAGAAGGGGACGACAGAGAATGAGGTGGCTGGATGGAGTCACTGAAGCAGTAGGCGTGAGCTTAAATGGACTCCAGAAGATGGTAGAGGACAGGAAGGCCTGGAGGAACGTTGTCCATGGGGTCGCGATGGGTCGGACACGACTTCGCAACTAACAACAACAACAACAGGTCAATCTGTAGTAAGCACAGTGAGCTACTGTATATGTGCAGGTGTGCAGATGTAAGAGAAATTAGGAAATGATTGAAACCCCAAGCAAAGCAAGTGATTTGAAATGATTGTTTTCTATTTAAAAAAGAATAGGATCTGACTGTAGAAGGCATTTGTATGTAAGACCAAATGTTAAGTACTGAAAGGAGCTGGAACAATAAAACATAGCAACGGTACTGAAAACTATCACCACAACATAGCAATGGTATGGCATGATTAGGGTTTGAGTATGTCTCTGTGTTTCTCTGAGCCTCAACAGTTGTACAGAACAGATATTAGGATAGAAAATTGTAGAGTCAAAGGAAACTGGTCAGGATTATTTAAACACTGATAATCCCTGTAAACCAGAGGTGTCAAACTGCCGGCCCGTAGGCCGGTTGCATCATGCAGAGGCTGCGCCCACTCCAGCTCCGGCAATGCGAAAAAAGTCACGACACGTCATGACACGACATGTGACGTGATGAGTTTGACACCAGTGCTCTAAACCGAAACCAGATGGAGCCTTGCAACTGCCTATAATATGATAAAAGCTATGGAACAAACATTTTGCCAATATTACATTGTGTTGATCTGATATCCCTGGAACTAGAATAGCTCTTTCCAGTTTCATCCTGACTAAATGGCTGGGAAGGCTGCTCAGGTTGAGAAATTATATTGAATCAAACAAACCAAGAAGGCTGGCAGAGATTGCTCTTTTTCTGTACACCATAATAAGTAAAGCGGTTCAATCCAAAAACAAACAAACAAAACAAAACAAAAACAGGCCATAAAACACATTCTGAGTGAATAACCACCATTAAATGCAGAGGTACTTACCTCTGAGTAAACATGAAGAATGTGATGTAAATTGTTCTTTCAATGGAATAGCCCATGCAGTACTGGGTTGTTGTTTTTTTCTGCTTAGAAAACAAACCATCTTGGTGGATTTCACTTTTGTGACACTTCACCCAGCTAATTTGAATGAATTTAAATGGATAGATTCTGTGCAGTAGAGCTGAAGCAATTTTTAAATATAAAGAATTTAGGGTTGACCTACACTAGGAATCTGGTTGTTTTGAATAGTGATTGCCCTGTACTGGATCATGTGGTTGGTGAGAAGCAACACTGCAGCCTTCCTTCAACCATCCTCCAAGAACTGGTTACAAATAGTTGTCCGGAGACTGTCTGTCAGTCTGTTTTTCTTGTCCAGAGGCTTTCTCACACAGAAAACTTCCAAATCAGCATCTGGATGTGAAGGTAGCTTGGAAGTACTGTAGGCTAAGAAGTAGGCAGAATCTTGACAAGATAGAGATTCTATGGATGAATGATTCTTGGGAGTAGCAGTCCACCTGTTGAAAGACTTTTTTTTTAGTATCTGGCAATATTAATAATTTCCAAAAGGTGAAAGTGGGTTACTCTTACACTTGGATTACAATCTTACACATAGAGATGTGTGATGTTTTCTGGATATAATGAGGTAAATTTATTTATTTATTTACTTCCTCCCCCTTAGAGGCTTTGCGAAGCAATAGGATTACGAAGCCTTGCCTGTCGGGTTGTCTTCGAGGTATGGTAAAAGATCCTCTAGAATGCAGTCTGGATATACTGTATGAATTTCATCTGAAAATATTCAAAAAACCCTCTGTATAACAGAGTATGTCCCTCTGAAATTCACCAGGGTGACAGGACTGGGCTATTACTGTGCTTTCATTGTTCCTTTAGGACTGGAACTTTTGCAGAATCACCTCAACCATGCATTATTTTTCACTGATGTTGTGCATTGCTCATATAAAAGGGGAAAAGGAGATGCAAAAGGCTTGGAAGTACTAAAGGTAAAGGGAATAGCAAATAATTTATTTCTTCTCTTTTTAGCTTTCCAATATTCTTCAAAGGTTTTTCTTATTTCTAGTAGTAGGAAGCTGCATAAAAAGGGAAGTGGTTTATATGGATCCCTGGTAGGCTTCTTGGTGCCATAAATGATATTTAAAGAGTGCTGATTCCCCAGATGGAGCTATTAACTTAAAGAGATTAATATCTACTCACAGTTAATGTTTATGGCTCTTTACAATGTATTTCTCTTTTAGGCATGCTGATCTCAGAATTGTTGCCTGCTTCATGTTATTCTTCTCACCCATCTACTTTCTTGCTCTATGTTTGCCTTTTCCTTCACAGAGAATTTTTTTAAAAAAACATGTCCTTCTCTGAGTTATTAAACATACCTGTAAATTCACAGTTTTCCCTAACACTCCAAAATATGGCACCACTGCTTTCAGTGTTTGCTTGCTTGTTTGTGGAATTGAGATGTAAAATTGGGTATCATCCATACATTGATAATACTTGACCTCAAATGATGGATCACTGCATCATGTACATGCTAAGCGGAAAGGTTGAGAATGCTGAATGCTTCAGATTTGACTGCACCTGACCACAGAGAAAGGAGTAGAATCACCACAACATTGTGCTTCCCACTCCTAATTCCAGGACACGGGTCAGAAAGATATTATTTTTGATGGAACTGAAAGATTTCTTTTAGGTGTCTTGTCTGTCCTATCTCAAAGAGCTGACATTGTTGAGTGTTGAGTGTTGAGTGTTGATTGGATTTGTTCCCAGTGACCATGCCAGGTTTTATACATTTATTGATATTGTTTTATGTATTATTTCTAAGGTTAGCTGTGCAGAATTGCATCTGTAAGATGGGCAGCCATATAAATTGATTAAACAAACAAACCAATAGCATGACTGATGCTGTTTGAGAACTATATCCTGGCTTGAAGCCTGTCTAAAAGGGGTCTAGATAATCAGATATTATTTTGCTATTTTAATTACCAATAAGGTATGAGCTTTTGGTCATGTCTGGTTAGATTCATTCTTTGTCTTTCTCCAACTGTGTTCTCTGATGTTCTGATGTTCTCTGTGTTCTTTGATGTTTCATTTCCTGGCCTTCTTCAAAGAGCAGCAGAGATCATAGTAAGAGGCCATCTAGGAGAAATGTGATCTAAAGCCCTCATCTGCCCATTCCAGTCAGCCAACAAGGCTATAGCTGAATTACTCACCAGATCTTCAGGATAACTTCCAGGTTCCCTCTGGAACTCAAAAGGGTCTGTTAATTATCTGGGGCAACCAATCTAATAGGTCCTGCCTCATAGTGGTGATGGGGGGAGAGAGACAGCAAGCCCCTAAATAATCAAAATATCTGCATAACTTAAAGGGCATTATATTATAGGAATATTGCTTTCTCTAATATTTACTTATTTCTAATATGACCACCCATTTCATGGAAAGTGATTCTGGGCAGCTTACAACAATCAATAAAAAGAGTAAGTAAATAAGACACATGATTTAAAACCATTATATAAAAATTATTTAAAAGAATAAGGAATTATAAATGCAGAGCTAAAACAGGAAAAGGGAATGATGGATGGAGGGATATTAATAACAAGGGAGTCACCTCATGAATTCAGTCATCCCCTGGCATCCCCAGGCCTGCTGGCATAACCAGGTCTTGAAGGACCTTTGGATGCTCAGGCCAATGTTATCTCTGGGGGAGAAGATTCCACAATATGGGGGCCACAGCAGAAAAGGCCTGCCACCTAAGGCCTGCCAAATGTAGCTCTGTAGATGACCGAACTGTAATATACTTATTCTGTAAGATCTGGTGCTAGCTATTATATTTGAAGTAAAGGACCTGAACAGTGAGAGTTTCACGAAGAATGGCTTCATTCAATACACAGCTAAAATGATGAATTTGCTCCATGTTATATGCAGACCAGTACTTTGTATGATTATAAAGACTGATCTACAGTATGGTCAGTAATTATTGATCATAATAGCAGTCTATTGTCAACAGACCCATTCTTCAGAAAAATGGATAAAATGATGTGACTGTGCTTAAGTCTTGCTTGTCCCCCACCCCCACCCTCACCCCCGGGGAAGCTTGATGGCTCTTGTGGGAGTAGAATGCCTGACTCAGTGGTTGCCTTTCGACTTAGATAATGTCTGAATCAGCAGAGCTCTTGTTACATTCTTATGAACTGCACCTAACAGTACAACAGAGTTGGAAGGGACCTTGAAGGTTTTCTAGACCAACCCCCTGCTCAGGCAGGAAACCGTATACCAAATGGTTGTCCAATCTCTTCTTAAAAACCTCCAGTGTTGGAGCACCCACAGCCTCTGGAGGCAAGTCACTCCATCAATTAACTGTCAGGAAATTTCTCCTTAGTTCTAGGTTGGTTCTCTCCTTGATTAGTTTCCATCCATTGCTTCTTGTCCTGCCTTCAAGTGTTTGGGAGAATAGGTTGACCCCCTCTTCCATTACCTCCTTTGGTGAGTGATTCAGTCACCACTCAGAAATATAGAGAAACACTGGCTTGCTTTACGGAGCTTTTAGGCAGAATACAGTAAACAACTGAGCTTGGTTGTTGAGCTGATGATGTTACCTAGTCTGGTAATGAAACATCTGCAGGCAAATAACAAGCTCAGAAAGTAACTGCACTCAACCCTGAGTTACATGTGTTCTCTTCTATTGGAATAAACAATTATTTGAGTACTTAATTAAGCACTTGCTTTTTCAAAGCAATGAGACATCAAGTACCTCCTGTCAGCTGGACCAGGCTCAGGGTATACATGTCAATTGAGAAAGAAAAACAGATAAAATGTATTACTTCATTCAAAGCTATGATAGTAAAAACATTTTAAAAGACAACCGTGTTTGCACCGACAAATTCTTCTGCTGCAGATTTGACATCCAAACATTTTACAAATCCAATAATTTGTATTTGTTCAGATCTTGTCTCCAGATGTGGAATGACTGAAGTAGGGTATTGTGGGGGAGACACGAGATTTCTTTCATCTTACTAATTTTGAGGATGTGGATGGAGTCCTGGGCAACTTAAATGTGGAAAGCTGCAGGCTGAATCCCTCCTCCAGCTAGCTCCTTTACTCCTTTGGGCAGTAAAGTGTGAGGTGGGCAAGTGGATTCAGGGGGTGGTTAATGCTGTCAGAATGTGGCTCAAAATTGGAGCTGATACAAACACATTCAACCAATAGTAAAACACTGAGGGGGTCTTATCATCATCTCTACAATACACTAGTGAAGTAGTATGATTTAATATTATATATAAGCAAAAGTACTGTTTATAAAACCAGACTATTTTTCTATCTATGTATAGAGTAGCATAAGAAATATAAGAAGTCAAGGCTTACCCTACTTAACTTTCTACCCTCTTATGTCCTTTTCCTTTACTTTCTGCTTGTAATTTATTATGGCTTCTTCTTCCCCCACTTATCTCAGTTACTGGTACTGACATGGCTCTGCTGCCAAACAAACACTTTCATTCAAAAAATTCCACTGTCCAGCTGGAGAAGGTAATTAAATTGCAGTTGAGGATTCTGGAGAAAAAGGATCATCTGGATCTTTGGTAATCAGAATTCTGGGTCAGGATGTGGAATGAAAACTGCATTGGTCATTGTTGTTGATTATTTCCATTGGAACCTGCTAGGAGGGAGCGAGACCCTTCTGGTCCTTTTGGATTTCTCAGCTGTGTTTGATACCATCAACCATGATATTTATTTATTCATTCATTCATTTCCCACTTTTATTGTTGTTATAAATTACTCAAGGCAGAAAATGTACCTAATACTCCTTTCTCCTCCTATTTTCCCCACAACAATAATCCTATGAAGTTAGTTGGGCTGGAAGAAAGTGACTGGCCCAAAATCACCCACCCAGCTTTCATGTATATGGTGGGACTAGAACTCACAGTTCCCTGGTTTATAGCCTAGTGCCTTAATCATCAGACTGTCTGAGTTGGAAATACTGTACCACACCAGTTCCGCTTTATCCTGTTTCAATTAATATTAGCACGGGATGTGTTTGAGACTATGATTCTCCATTGGTGTGGGCTAATGCAAGTCTCGATGCTCTCCCCCCATGTTATTTAACAACTTTATGACACCCTGGAAGAGTCCACCCATCAGTTTGGTGATATTAATATAGATATGATACCCAATTATATATCTTTTCCCCAGAGCAGGCTGAAAGTGCAGTATGTTCTGTCTCAGTGCATAGAGGTTGTTGAGATCTGGATGAGATGAATCAACCTGAAATTGCATTCCAGCAGGACTGAGCTGTTTATTTGAAGTGTTTAGGTTTTCTGATGGCTCCCTGCTAGCTTTGAACAGGGTGACACTATCCTTGAAGTAGTAGGTATGTGACCTAGGTATTCTCCTGGACTCATGGCTATTGCTAGAATAATAGGTGCAGTCTATGGTCAGGGGCCTTCTCGCCAGCTTCAGCTAGTCTAGCAGTATGAATCCTGTTTAAATTAGGAGGTCTCAGCAGCCTTAACTCATGCCCTTATTGCTTCTTGATTGGATTACTGCAATGTGTACTCTACTTCTGCTTGTACAAAATGTAGCACCATACACGTTGGCATGTGAAAGCCAATATTATGGGTACTGCATTGACTGTCAGTATGTTCCTAGGAGCAATTCAAACCTACCCGGCATGCATCCTGGATACTTGTAGACTGTTTTCTCCAGAGAGAAGCCACCCCATCCTGTTCCGTTAGCCCACAAGGGCATTCTCAGGTTTCCCTCCCTCTGTGAGATCAAGGAGGGATGGATATGGAAATAAGTTTCTCCCTGGGCTTCTTAGGGCCTCCATACCCCTCTCATTTCATAAGGACACAAAGATCAGGCACTTTAGTAAGGCCATGTGTCACAGGTTATTTTTCCACTTAAAAGTTTTTAATGGGTGTTATTTACATTTTAATGGTGTAATGTGTGCTTTATTATTTTATTGTATTGATGTAAATCAGTTGGAATGTGGGAACAAGGTAGGTTTATTTATTAGTTTAAAAGATTCATATCTCATCTTTGCTCTAGAAGCCAAAGTGGAATACATATACACATATAGGACTCCTTCCTCCAATTTCTCCCACAGCAACACTGTGAAATAGCTTAGACTAAGAGTGACTGTCCTAAAGTCACCCAGACTGTCCCTGGCTGAGGATGGATTTCAACCTGGATCTTCCCAATTGTAGTCCAACTCCTTAACCACCATACCACACTGGGTTACATATAATTGTTATATATAACGATATCATATGAAAAATTCACAGAGTCACTTACTCGCCAGAAGTGCATTTCTTTTTTAATAAACGCATTTTTTAGTTGTTAAACTAAAACAAGGAGTGGAGTCAAAAACAGGGCTAGGATGCAAAAGTCATTAGGATTAAGGTAAGATTTCCATCTAGATTTTATGATAATCAAGATGAGAAAAATCCAGGAATTTTTAGTTCACCCAGAGAGGGGAGGCTTAAGAATAATCTTGCAATTACATTTTGATCCGGAAGGATCCGATTCTGCCTTTCTGGAGTGGAAACCACGGTATCACGAAGTGCTATATGGATATAACACACGCAGAAAGCAAAAGCCATCTCCAATTGGGGGGGGGGGAATTCAGACGACCACTCTCCTTTCTAAGTTAGGAGAGTTCAAGATACGGTACGAGATCTTTTTGCAGAAGAATCCTGAGCGATTCCAAATCAAGCATCTGGGTGCCGGGTCTCTTTCTAGAAGATAGAAGAGCAGGATTTTGAGCGTTGGGTGGAGGGAAATGCTCAGGGTCCCTCGGGAACCGCCTCTTAGCTGGGCTGGGGGGAAAGTGTCCCGAAACCGGAGGAGGCTGCAGAGTTTTTGTCTCGGCCGGCAGCAGCTGCTGTTGCTGCTGCTGCTGCCAGAGTTTCCAGGGAGAGCCGCCGCTAAGCCGGGCCGGGCGAGGCGAGGCCGTGGCAGGCTCGCGAGCAGCGGCGGCGGCAGCGGCGGCGGCAGTTCTGTCAATCAGGCGGACTTCCCTCCTGCACGCCCCGTGCTTTCCAGCAAGCCGCCTGCTGGTGTCTCTGCTGCCTTCGTCGAGGCTGAGCGCTGGAGAGGAGCGGATGAGCCCGGGCAAGGAGCCGCGGGGCTGAGGTTGCCTGGTGGTGGGCTAGAGGGCGGTGCCGGCCGCCTTCAATGTGGCCGGAGCCCCCTGCAGCCAAGCGGAAGGCTGGGGTTGGGCTGAGCTACGCCTGCCATGGCTCCTCTGGCGGGGATCGCCTTGCTTCTCGCCTGCTGGGTCCTCCTTTTGGCCCCGGGGGCCCCGCAGAGTCCCGGGGAGAAAGGTAAGTGGGCTGCTAGGGTTCCCTCGCCTTAAACTGCCCTGGCCGGCCGGCTGGGATTAGCCAGCCGCCCCCTCTTCGCCCGCCTCCCCTTGAGGCTGCCTGCCTAACTTCACCCACGAGCGGAGGACTTTTTGCCCGCTAGACTTCTCCGCGCCACGCCGGGGTGCTCGGTCCGAGGGCCGGGGCGCCCTCCCCGCCGCCACGTGTGGCGTTGTTTTCCGGAGGGGGGTGGTGGTCTGTACCTTCTTCGATCCTGCTGAGCTGGCGGGGTGCCTTCCAACTGCAAACCAGGGAGGCTGGAACCTCGGTTGAACTCGGACGCGCGGGGCAGAGCCCGCCTGTCGAATCGCCTGCGTCCAGCAAAACCACCTGGCAGGGACTAAGTTTTCCTTCGATCTGTGTTGCTTTGGAGGAAGGAAGCGAAGCCAGCGGAGACAGCTCTTTTCTTCTTTAAAAAAACAAAACAAAACAAAAAAAAACTTTTGCAGGGCAATTGACATCCCCATTCTTCACGTTCAGGAGTGATTGAATTTGGAGGAGTGTGGCGGGTGGCAGAGTTTGAAAGTTGATGCGCGAGGTTTTTTGCTCCCGATATCCTCAAGCAGATTGCTTTCAGAAAAGCCTCGTCGCTTCAAATGGATTTTATTCAGCTGAGGGAGCGCTTATGTTTCTAGTCCCTCTTGCCCAGTTGCAGGGAGGCAGCATCTTGACCTCTGTCCATCCCTAAATACTTGCCGTGCCTGCCATCTGGGCTTTCTTAATAACACAACTGGAAGGTAACACCACTGGAAAAATAAGGCATGAGGTGTCTGTCTTAGTATTTTCCTTTCCTTAACCTCACAGGACCAATGAAGTAGATGTCCCCGGCCAGTGCTAGTCTTAGGAGTCAGGTATTCAGCCCGGCTCTTATTACTCATGATTTTCTCTCTTTCCAGATTCTATTTTGGGAAATCTAGAGGAATACAGGCTGGTCATCCCAGCCAGCACAGACTCAAAGGGCAGGTTCATCTCCAAAGTCGTGTCAGGAGCATCAAAAAGGCGCTTCCCAAGAAACACCAGGGATCTTCCTCCGGATGCTGCAGGCAAGGAAATTTTTTACAATGTCACTGTTTTTGGACAAGAATTCCACTTCAGATTAAGGCCAAATTCCCGGCTGGTGGCTCCTGGAGCAACTCTGGAATGGCAGGAGGATTCAAACATCACCTACACTGAACCGCTTCATGGGGATTGCCTCTATGTGGGGCATATCACGGACTTGCCTAATGCTTCTGTTGCCATCAGCAATTGTGATGGGCTGGTAAGTCACTCTTTTTCCCCTCTTCTTTCTTTCTCTTCTTTCTTTTTCTTTCTTTCTTTCTTTCTTTCTTTCTTTCTTTCTTTCTTTCTTTCTTTCTTTCTTTCTCTTCTTTCTCTTTCTTTCTTTCTTTCTTTCTTTCTCTTGTTCTCTTTCTCTTGTTCTCTTTCTTTCTTTCTTTTTTTCTCTTTCTCTTTCTTTCTTTCTTTCTTTCTTTCTTTCTTTCTTTCTTTCTTTCTTTCTTTCTTTCTTTCTTTCTTTCTTTCTTTCTTTCTTTCTTTCTTTCTTTCTTTCTTTCTTTCTTTCTTTCTTTCTTATATAATCCTTTCCCCATGGGGAAAGTTTGCATTTTCAGCATTTAAAAAGGACAGCAGCAAATCACACCTAATTTGCTATGTTAATTGTGAAATCAAATAAGGAAATGTTCCCTTATGTGATGCAAAGTGTGATGAACCAGTGAGCCTCTTGTATAAAGAGTGGAGAAGCAGATTCACCCTGAACTGGCACATAACCGCTATGACAAATCACTAATTATCAACATGAAAGTCTCGATCGCCCTCTTGAAGCTTTTCAGTGCATTGAAAAATAGTGACCTACATCAAAAACAGTGACCTAATGCTGTCACCTGCATGTTTCTTTTCTTCATAGGATCTTAGCTCTCTTCTGCTTAGTAGAGCATCTGGAGACCTAGATGTGTTTTAAAAAAGAGATGGTATTCAAAACTAGGCTCCACTGCCAATGGATTGGCTCTAGTTGTTAGAAATTAAAAGTGCTCAGAATTTTGGGGTTACCTTTGAGAAAAATGTGTCTCACTCATGATGCTCCACTTCTCATATCTGTGCCAGCTTCCTTAACTTTGAATGCACTCCCATCACCCCAGCCAAACAGAACTACTGAAGGGGATGATGATCTTCTAGTCCAACACTTTGGGAATGAGCTCCAGGGCAAGGAAAGCTCATTTTAATCAGTCCTGGACAATCTGAATGATAGAAGGGTCATTGTGGATTTTCAGAGTAAGAACCTAACAAGGTTATTTTAATAGTTCTTCATCTGGAGATATCTATTATTCTGTCTGTCTGTCTGTCTGTCTGTCTGTCTTTCTGTCTCTAATTCAGTATTTCACCCCAAACCATAGCAAGAAAAGTCAAACTATGTCTCTTAAATACTATATTTTAAAGTCCAACTGCTATGCTGCTGAAGTAACTTTGCTTAGTTTTCCTTTAGGGAATGAACATCTAATTATATCCAACATCATCTTATTTATATTGTTTGAGAGAGAAAACAGCTTGCTAACATACAGCTGGTAGCACTTATAAGATAAATGGATTTCAGTTTAGATCGTGACCTTTCTGTTGTCTGAATTCTGTCCAGATTCTGATTAAAAAATAAGAGGCAAGATGTGGTTGCCAACTTTCTCTTTTTGGGGGCAATATTCCAATGCCTTTAATAGTAGCTTGGCCTACAAGTATTCAGTAAACAAAAGTTTTGATACCATTGTTATATTTCTGCATTTTGAGTAGTTGTTAATAGTACAGATGCTTGCCAGAAATTAGTTACCTATCCTAGATGGAGGTCTTGGTCTTTATGATGTCCAACAAAATAGCTCTACTTGGACTTGAACTCATGCCCCTGTTCTTTCTATGGGCTGATGGCATTAATCAACCATATCAGGTTGATTCATATCCAATCAATGATGGGAGGGGGGAGGGTTTGATGCATGTCTGGGTGCAGAGTACAGACTTATAAAGACAACAGAGAAATATTGGGGGCTTTATTCTTTAGAGAAACTTGTCTCTGGTGTATTTGGCTATACTTCTCATCCTCCCCAGGCAGTATTATGGAAGTTTTCATCCAAAACTTCCATCAGAAGACCGAGCTGAGGAAAACTGGAATCAAGAATGCATGTACAACTATTGTATTCTCAAGGGACATTTGGTCCTCTTGACAATGTCCTTGGGGCTAGAAGTTCATTTTGCTATGGCTCTATGGCTATGCAGCGTTTCAGATTTGAAGACACAAAAGCTGCTCTGGAGTGCCTGGGGTGTGTGTATGCGTGCATAGAGCCCATCTGCAACCCCTTAAATCAAAACATATATTTTTCCTAGACTTGTGCTGCAGCCGGGGAAGGAAGATGTGCTTCCAGAAAAAGATGCAGCTACTTTAAGGAATTGCAAATGGGATATGGGAGCAGCTTGGCAGGTTCTAAAGCACTTTTTTTTTTTTAGATCCAAAGTATCACAAAGGCACTGGGACCTCCAGCCAAAGGTGGTGCCATGTAGCATGTAGTTGTATATCACGTGATGTGTATGTGATCACATTCAGAGTTGCTAGGACCTGGAAACTCTGGGTTGGGCTCTGAGGTTGATTCCTCCTGGTCCTCTTTTGTGAAAGAGTTTTGAGACAAGACATGGGAAAACGCTGTCTTTGTATGCTGCTTTAGGAAGAAAATTATCTGGAAAGGAGACTAAGAATTTGATTTAGCTGAATAATAAAACAAGTAAATAATGCAATTTTATGGAGTCATAAAACATTAAAAGCATTCCCAGGACTATAGTATCAAGAAAGGTTTCAGATAAATAAATAAATGGGGAAAGCTATTGGACATAGGAGGATGTAGAGGCATAGTGGCGCAGTGGTTAATATGCAGTATTGCAGGCTAATTCTGCTGACTGCCAGCAGTTTGATTCTGAGCGGATCAAGGTTGACTCAGCTTTCCATCTTTCCAAGGTCGGTAAAAGGAGGAGCCAGATTGTTGGGGGCAATATGCTGATTCTGTGAACTGCTTAGAGAGGGCTGTAAAGCACTGTGAAGTAGTATATAAGTCTAAGTGCTATTGCCCTTGGTATGTAGCTTTGGCTTTTTCTTGAAAATGCAAAATATCTCCCTCTAGTTTGGTGTAGTGATTAAGGTATCAGGCTAGAAACCAGGAGACTATGAATTCTAGTCCCATTTTAAGCACAAAGCCAGTGGGGTGAGCCAATTGCTCTCTCTCAGCCTTAGGAAGGAGGCAATGGTAAAGCACTTCTGAAAATCCTTGACAACTGCAGCAACTTGTCAAGCATTCTCTGAGAATCAAACACATTTCAATGGAAGGAAAAAAAATTAGGCTACCCTCCTTGGGATGTCCTTCCAGAAGTTACAAGAGTGTATGGGGAATGATATTGGCATTAGAATGTTTATTTATTTACTTATTGTGCTGGTTTGACTTTGATTAAAAAACTGTACTTTGGTAAGTCACCAAGAGTTGGCAGCATATCCATTTTAACGATGACAACAAAATCATCCTGTTTTATCAGCTGTTTGATCCACATTCATTTGTCCTATATATTTAGTGTCTTCCACTTTCCATGACTTTGGAACCAAGCGAAAAGGATAAAAGCCTCTTAGTATAACTCATAACTTCCTAGCCACTGCACGTACCATTTTGGAATTGTGCAGGTTTCTTTGTGATGATGTTTATGGCTTCATTATATTTGTTTACAAGAAATAAAAGGGGGATGCTGGCATCCTTTTTTAAAAAAGAAAACAACCCTCAAATAACTAAAAGTGAAGTAAAATCTGAATCTGTTTAGATAAAATTGATTTGAAATTCAAAGAAGGCTCTACTTTTCCTACTTTCTCCTCATCCCTATCAATAAAACTTTGAACAAACTATAGCATCTACTAATCTGAAATTTGGTCACGGTAGTCTTGAAAATGACAAACAAACAAAAAGATACAGTTTGATGATTTGAATATACTATACCAGGGGTAGGCAACCTTGGCTCTTTTATGATTCGTGGACTTCAACTCCCAGAATTCCTGAGCCGGCATGGCTCAGCTTGGAAACCTCTCCCTTTTCCCTCAGCGTGGCTGGCTCAGGAATTCTGGGAGTTGAAGTCCACGAGTCATAAAAGAGCCAAGGTTGCCTGCCCCTGTACTATACTATACTCCATATAGCATATATGGAGACTCAGTATACTAAACTAAGCTTTAGATTTTGCTGCCACTCAGATGAGTGGCCTTTAAATCAATTCAAAGTGAAGTGGCTTATGTTTTAAATTGATGAATGTTGTTTATTTATGTCTGGTATAAATTGGATTTGAGAAACATTCTATTCAAATACGAATAGAATGAAACATGGAAAAAGCATCTTATGATGCTCACCTAATAGTTAAACAGCATCAGTGCTATAAGTGAACTTAATTGGAATGTATCCTATTGATTTTCCTTTAAGTGAAGGAAGTTAAGCAAGAATGGGGCTGAAAGCTTGCTGGTTGCCTTTCCCATTCAGATTGCTTTGCAGATAATCTTGCTTCGCTCCTATCAGCTTGTGAGAGTAAGTCTTCTTTTAATAATAATAATTTTTATTAAAGTTTATAATTACAGTGATAAAAAGTAATGCAAACTAAAAGTATTAACAAAGGAAAAGAACAGTAGAAAGTGCAGAAAAGAATATAAAGAAAAATAGAAAAGAAGGAAAAATAGAAATATAATAAAGAAAACTAAAAGAAATATACAAAGAAATGAGTTCCTCTTTTATCAAGCACATATAACTCCAGTAACTTATTACCAGTGAGCATGCAACAAAATATCTCTTCCTCCTATATCTCATCTCTTATCTATAAACTACTTCTTTAAACCTCACTTTGATTCTGGTTAGCAAAAGTCCATTAATGATTACCAGAAATAACAAAATATATATTTTAAACTTGACCAAATAAACAAACTTTACGTTCTTTCCCTTTGCTTTTAACAATCTTGATCTTTAATCCCTATAAATAATGTCCTAGATGTCTTTTTATTTTCTGCTTGTCTCTTTCAGAAAATTCTTCAAAACTTTGACAAATCTTTTTTTTTGTAAATCCAAAATTATAAAGTTATCCAACTCACTCTTCTAATTTGTTATTTGTATATCTCTTTCATTTCATTTTTATATCCAAAGTAACATATTTTTCTATATCATTTTTATAGCTTATTTTTACATCCACATTCAAATCAATCTCAATTTCAATCTTGTCCAATGAATCTTGTTCTTCTTCTATAAGGTCTTTTAAATCTAGTTCGTTTATAATAATAGAACACAATTCTAAGATTAATTTTGAACGCATTGTCCCCAAATAGCCTTCTAGTCTCCCAAAGCTACAGTATTTTGCTTCCTTCTATTTAATCAGTCAATTTTAATTGTTCTTCTTCTTTAATTATAATGTTTACTTTTTTCTGCTTTCCTTTAGTGTTCAACCTTCAAAGTTCTATCATTATGTTTTTCCCCTAAACAACAGCATTTTCCCATGGGAAGATTCCTTATAATTAATTTCAAAATCTTCATTTTTTAAATAAAATTCAGAACAATGACATTTTCCCACAGGAAGGATTCTTGTAATTAATTTCCTAATCTTCTTTCAAATCCATCTGGATCCTTAGTCTATTTCCCCCCCCCAGAATCAATGTTCTAATTGCCCTTTTGCCATTTATTTAAACTTGTATAAACTGTCTTTTGCTGGGCATTGAAGAAGATTCCTTTGGTGTGATAAAACTGATTAAGAAAGGAAATATGCAAACCTTTTATATATAAATGTGCAAAATTGTAGCTTGACAAAGATGATGATCTCTTGTCTTCCAGAGCTCTAAATCCACTGGAGACCACTGTTTTAGAGCTACTGTCTGGAGAACTTGGTGATCCCAAATCCTTTTCTTGTCCAGAGATGAATTCTGAGGAACTGGTCCATTCACCAGTTTCACACTTGCTGCGTTCTCAGTGAAGCTGTCTTCTCCATTGTCTATGGAGATTCCCAGTCATCCAGGTCATGGTTATAATAATAATAATAAAGTTGGAAGGGACCTTGGAGGTCATCGAGTCCAACCCCCTGCTCAGGCACGAAACCCTATACCATTTCGGACAAATGGCTGTCCAGTCTCTTCTTAAAAACTTCCAGTGTTGGAGCATTTCACCGCTTCTGGAGGCAGGTTGTTCCACTGGTTAATTGTTCTAACTGTCAGGAAGTTTCTCCTCAGTTCCAGGTTGCTTCTCTCCTTGACTAGTTTCCATCCATTACTTCTTGTCCTGCCCTCAGGCGCCTTGGAGAATAGCTTGACTCCCTCTTCTTTGTGGCAACCCCTGAGATATTGGAATACTGCTATCATGTCACCCCTAGTCCTTCTTTTCATTAAACTAGACATACCCAATTCCAGCAAACGTTCCTGATATGCTTTAGCCTCCAGTCCCCTAATCATCTTTGTTGCCCTTCTCTGCACTCTTTCTAGAGTCTCAACATCTTTTTTACATCGTGGTGACCAAAACTGGATGCAGTATTCCAAGTATGGCCTTACCAAGGCATGTTATTAAAAGTGATCTTGATTCTATCCCTCTGTTAATGCAGCCCAGCACTGTGTTGGTTTTTTTGGCAAAGGTTAAGATTGTCCCACTAGGACTCCAAGATCCCTTCACATTACTACTATTGAGCAAGGTACCCCCTATACTATACCTTACATTGGTTTTTCTCTTGCTAAATGTAGAACCTTACTTTTTCACCATTGAATTTCATTTTGTTAGATAGCGGCCCAATGTTCAAGTCTGTCCAGGTCCTCCTGTATCTAAGCCTGTCTTCTGGAGTGTTGGCTATTCCTGCCAGTTGTGTTTCATCCGCAATTTTGATGAGTTCCCCATCTATCCCCTCGTCCAAAATCGTTGATGAAGATGTTGAAGAGCACTGGGCCCCAGAACAGAGGCCCTGGGGCACCCCACTAACATTTCCCTCCATGTAGATGCAGTTCCATTGAGGACCACACGCTGAGTACAGCCGGTCAGCCAGCTACGAATCCATCTGGTGGTGATGCTGTCTAACCCACATTTTTCTATCTTATCGAGTAGTAGGTTGTGATCTACTTTATCAAATGCCTTACTGAAGTCCAAGTAAATTATATCCACAGCATTCCTCTGATCCACTAATTTTGTCACTTGGCCAAAGAATGCAATAAGGTTTGTCTGGCATGATCTGTTTTTGACAAACCCATGTTGGCTTTTAGTAGTGATTTTGTTTACCTCTAGGTGTTCGCTGATTCGTTGTTTGATTATCTTTTCCAGAATCTTCCCAGGTATTGAGGTCAGGCTGATAGGTCTGTAATTTCCTGGATTCATTTTTTTTCCTTTTTTGAAGATGGGAACTATATCAGCTCTTTTCCAGTCCTCTGGTAGTTCCCCAGTGCTGCAGGATCTTTGAAAAATATAGTTCAGTGGTTCTGAGATCACATCTGCCAGTTCCTTGAGAACCTTGTGGTGTAATCCATCTGGTCCTGGTGATTTGAACTCGTCTAGGCTGGACAGATGCTCACTTACCATTTTCTTGCCTATCTTAACTTGTGTTTCTATTCTGCTTTTTATGGCACTATTTTTGATAGGTTGGTCTGTTTTTTTCCTTTGTGTAAAGACAGATGCAAAAAACGAGTTAAATAGTTCTGCTTTCTCACTATTGCTTGTCACCTTCTTGCCACTTTCACCCACTAATGGACCAATCATTTCCTTCACTTTTTTCTTATTTTTTACATGTTGAAAGAAGCTTTTTTTGTTATTTTTGACTTTGATCACAAGCCTTAGTTCATTATGAGCCTTAGCTTTCCTTACTTCATCTTTGCAGGCTCAGGCTATTTGCTATATTCTGACTTTGTTATGTGCCCCTCTTTCCACTTTCTATACTTGTCCTTTTTATCTTTCAATTTATCAGAGAGTTCTTTATGCAGCCATGCTGATCTCTTTTGAGAGCTGTTATTTTTCCTCTTTGTTGGTATTGTGCTAGACTGGGCTTTTATTATCTCGCTTTTCAAAATTTCCCAAGCTTCTTGAGTTGTTTTCCCCTTGAGGATTCTCATCCATGGAATCCTTCCCAAGCCCTCTCTAAGTTTATTGAAATTAGCTCTCTTGAAGTCCAAGACTCTAGTTTGACTGTGTTCTATTGCTTGTGCTTCCATAATGTTGAATTCCAATATTACATGATCACTACCTCCCAAGGTTCCTGTGGCTTCAACACCTTCTATCATTTCATCTCTGTTAGTGAGAATTAGATCCAGAATGGCTAATCCCCTAGTTCCCTTCTCTACTTTTTGGGAGACAAAGTTGTCTGCTAGGTTTGTCAGGAAACTGTTTGATCTTCCACTTGGTGCAGAGTTTGTCTCCCAGTTGATGTCAGGGTAGTTAAAGTCCCCCATTACTATTGTGATGTGCTTCCTACATACCTTAGTTAGCTGACTAGCAAAAAGTTCGTCTATTTCCTCTGTTTGGTTGGGTGGCCTATAGTATACACCTATGGCAATGTCATTTTTTCTCCCTTTTATATTGTCCCAAAGATGTTTTTTTCCATGAGGCAACTGGACTTCCTTGTTTTTCTTTGAAGATGTTTCGCTTCTCATCCAAGAAGCTTCTTCAGCTCTGACTGGATGGTGGGGAATGGCAGGATTTATACTCCTTGCAGACAGCTGGTCATTTGCATTCTTTTAGAGAGTCATTGAGGCCTTTGGAGGCTTATCTCTATCGTCAGGGTCACCTGAGTAGTGCAAATGGGTGTGGAGCCTTCTTCAAACTGTTGAAAGGACAGTGTTGTATTCTAGAGATAGATGATGTCTTCTCCATTGCTTCCCTGGAAGTCCTATGGGAGTAAGTCTGATTTCTTGTATGCTTATCTTCAAGTGGTTTGCAATCACTGCAGCAATCCTTCCAAATCCAGCACCACAAGACAACATAGTTAATTCCAACCCAAGAAAATTTCAGTGCGATCCATCCAATGAGTCCATAAGGACAGGCCTTAAGGCATCATCCTGAGAACCTTCCTAAATTTCCCCCTCCCCTGGGTTAGGGTTTATGAGAAGTAATGTGCCAGACATCTTGTTCAAGCTGTAGTATCTAGCCGACCATAGCTAATCTTGGGGACTAGGCAGGATGGAAGCAGATCTTTTTAAAGAACATAATGCAATATAAAATACAAACATTTTAAAGAAATAGCTTATTCTTGGATAGATTAGGAAGTTGAAAAATATCCCGGAAGAAGGTTTTGGCAAACTACTTTGTAACATTGCCAAAACTCCACATGGCCGTACAGCATGCATATATTAAAACAGCTCACCCAGAGCAATTGGCCAGCACAACACTTTCTTTCTTGGCTGTTGGTTGCAGTAGAAGAGGAATGGAGGAGTGATAGTAATGAGAAATAATGGTGGCTGTGATTAGGAAAAGGGGCAAGATGTGAAGCTCCGGGGCAATTAGATGGGTGATTTGAATGTGATAATAGCCCCAAAAGAGATATCTGGCCTTCCATGTTTTCTGGCCCGAGTCCCCTCAAACCTAGTATGTCTTTCTATTTCTGTAATGGACAGAAGGAATAATCCTGAGACCATAAGCAAGGCAAATGGTTAGATAAAAGAAATCTGGGTCAGGAGAAGAAATGCAATTTGAGAAAGCGTCTCTGACACGGCCCTCCTCAGTTCTCATGAAGATAAAGGGGGGGGGGAAACGCACTCAGGCTTGCAAGATTCTGTTACCACAAATTCGTAATAAAGTAGTACTAGCGTTCATAACTCTGACATCCTAGTCTGGTCTTCCTTGAAGGACTAACACTTTCCATCTCTTTCTTTAAGTTCCACAGCTGGTAATGAACCCCTTCACCTTTCACATGATCTTTTTTTTTTAATCTAATAATAATGATCTTTGTGCCTATAATGAAGTGAAAAGTGCCCAGCCTTTGTGGCTGAAGAAGTTGATCAGGAAATAAAGAAGTAAAGAAAGGAATGAATGAATGAATGAATGAATGAATGAATGAATGAATGAATGAATGAATGAATGAATGAATGAATGAATGAATGAATAAATGAATGAATGAATGAATGAATGGCCATTCGTGTATGGATTGAAAAGTTTAAATGTTTGCCTTTTTTTATTCCTTCAGTCTCCATAGCTATTAGTTTTGTGGTTACCACTTACACATTTTTGGCACCTCCATACAATGGAAAGGTCAGATTTCCACAGCTTAATGACAGGTAGGATTAGCCGCTATATTAAAAGCTTACAAGAGGAAACTATAGGATGGATTTAATAGATCTCATTAAGGTCCTTCTACATGTGGATGCCCCCTTGTCGCAGGAGAGGGGCTTAATGTAGATTAGTTTGCTCTATTGTGTTCCCTATAGCTACTTATGGTTGTGAAACATGGACCTTAAAAAAAAACAAGACAGGAAGAAAATCGACTGTTTGAGCTGTGGTGCTGGAGAAGGGCCCTGCCTATTCCTTGGACAGCAAAGGTGACTAATAAGCAAGTACTGGAGCACATAACACCAGACATGTCACAAAAAGCAAAATCACAAAACTGCATCTAAATTTATTTTGGCCATACCATGCAGGGGAATTCACTGGAGAAAGCAATCATTTTTTGAAAGAGTTGGTAGTAAAAGGAAACCAGGCCATCAGAGCACATGGTGGCAGGACACTATCAAAGCTGACACCAGCCAGACCATAGAAATATTCAAAGAAATAGTGCAAGTTCGGAAGGTGTGGAGAAACCTGGTCCATTGAATTATCAAGAGTCAGGCTCATCATCATAGTCATCATCGTCGTCGTCGTCATCAACACCATCATCTGTCCTCTGCTAATTTATTTTGAGTCAACACATTTGAGGAGCGCTTCCAGGGCCTGTTTGGGAGCTGAATTTTCTTCAAGGATGACTCTGTAATTTCAGATAGTTGAAGAAAGCAAGCCACTTGCATCAATGCAGGCAGGAGGGGAATTCATCCTGCAGCTACTGTTGTACAGCCTCTGACTTTCTTTTTGCATGTCTCACATGAGTAGGGCAGGTGGGCAGCAGAGATTTGAATGCTCCTCTCCAATATTATTCCAAATCCAGTAGCAACAATGATCTTAAACAGTGAAAATTTCATGGCAGGAACTAATGTGACTGTTGCCTGTTTCGCTAGCAAGTTGAAGTAGATGGGAAATACTTGATGCCAGTCTGGAACAGAAACCAGAACAGTAGTTGCACTCTCCCACCATAAAATGCATCATCATAAATCAAAGGAGAAGGTGTACACCTGTATATAATTTGCATGTGCTGTTTTGCAGATACTCCATGTAGTTACTGGACATAGTTACTGTAATTTAAATACGAGTAAAAACCCTATATCAAATAAGACTATGCCTCAGTATCTTGTCTGTTTGATCCATCTGTTTGACAGCTACTAAAATGGTTAATGCTGTTAATAACAATGATTTTCCATATATGCCCGGCTCTTCTGCTTAAGTTAATACAGTAGTCAAAGCTGCTAATAGAAACACATCTATTAACAATAACATTTGACTGGGGAATAGAATAAGAATAAGAATAAGAATAAGAAAATAAGAATAAGAATAAGAATAAGAATAAGAATAAGAATAAGAATAAGAATAAGAATAAGAATAAGAATAGAATAGAATAGGAAAGGACCTTGGAGGTCTTCTAGTCCAGCTCAAGCAGGAGAACCTATGCCATCTCAGACAAGTGACTGTCCAATCTTTTCTTAAAAACCTCCAGTGATGGAGCGCCCACAATGTTTGAAGGCAATCAGATCAGTCAGATCAATTTGGTTCAGAAACTTGTGATTTTACAGAGGTTGCTGAACTGCCTTTTCTAGTAATTTCCATTCTGGATACAAAGGTTTGTTGCAAATAAGGCAATCTTAAGGTGTTTAGCTAAAGTCAGCAAATTGTTCATAGTTTGTTTTGAAGGATGCTTTCATTAGTGATCACCATGTAGAACATTTTTGTAGCATTTCACACACGTCTGTCTGTCTGTCTTCAGGTTCTCCATCACACCAGTACCATTTTGTACCACACTTTTCCTGTATTCAGGCACAGTTTCGTCCTGTTAATATTTGGTGAAATTCAAAATACTAGTTTGCAATGTGAACTTTTAGAATTTACAATAAATGTGCCTCGTGCTCTGTTTTGTATCAGCATTCTCAGATTTTTCCTTTGCAGTAAAGGACTATTTGTCAAAGGCTGTCTGATGATTCTAATGGGTGTGGGTATTTTGTTTCATACCCGACACGTGGTATAAAGTGTACATAGTTGTATCAGATGAAAATCATAGGGCGAATGCATTTCAGCTTGTCTGTCAGAACTTCATACATCTCTACTTTTCTCTGCTCACAACAGTCACTGGAAAGAAGTGGGAGCCTGACTTTTGTTGTCATGGTAGTATAAAGCTTTGAGTCAAGCTCAACTTTGGTAATTCTGTCCATACAGTTTTCTTGGCAGCCTTGTGAAAGTGCTTTGTCACTGGCTTCTTCTGGGGTGGTTTTTCTCCCCCAACTTTCTACTCTAGCTTGAGTTATTAATGGAAAAACACTGATCTGGAACAGAATTACAGATGAGGCTTCCCCCCCTTCAGGTAGGTCTGTGGTGGATGTATTTGTGACATGTGCATGCTTACGCATCTGCTTGGTCTTTGGACATTGATCTGGAAGAAATACAGCTGTCATGCCCTAGATGTCCTGTCATACAAGGCTTTAGAGTCTAACTAGGTGGAATAACAATGAACTGTATGCTAGAATGCAACTTGCACAGAATAGGTGAAAACTGGAGAAAATTTTAGGGGTGTGAATGGTGCACTGGACTTCCCTCCTGCCTATAATCAACTCTCCAACCCTTTATTTTTCTTCTTATACATTTCCTTCTGGTCTTTGAGCCTGTCCAGGAGAAAATCCTGTGTCTGTGTGGAGAGATAGAGATAGATAGATAGATAGATAGATAGATAGATAGATAGATAGATAGATAGATAGATAGATAGATAGATAGATAGATAGATGGATGGATGGATGGATGGATGGATGGATGGATGGATGGATGGATGGATGGATGGATGGATGGATGGACGGATGGACGGATGGACGGCAGACAGACAGACAGACAGACAGATGGATGATGGATGGATGGATGAATGGAGTTTCCAATGAAAACACTGGGGAGGGGACCTTTTATGAAATCAGACTTAGCTTTTACGATTTTTTATTAGCAGTGATATTAATTTCCCCAAAGATGTGCCATTATCACAAGGAATTTGATTTATAGATGCAAAAACAGTTTTAATATTCTATCAAACATTCTGCCATTGTGATCATTGGTTTCTAAATTAATAAATGATAATTTAGATATACAGCCAAATGTTCAACATGAATTGAATAAAATAAAAAAAGATGAACAGTTTCTGTTTTCATTTAAGCTAGTCATTTTTTCTTGGTGTTGGAGATTTGGGAATTAGCTGAGAAATAAAAAAAATGTTAAGGTTGAGACCCTGAAAACCTGTTGTTTGAATTAATTCAGCATCACTGCAGATTCTAAAATGTAGCTTATGATTTAAAATCAGGCACTTCTTTATGTTAAATTAACTTAACAGACTCTGTAATTACCATGCTTGATCACGGTCATAATTTTTTTACTTCCGTGCAGATTTATATGTTGGTATTCCAGAGATGTGCAATTAGATTTGTTACAGAAGACCTGCTTTTCAAATTCATATTACCAGGTATTTCAGGGTGATTCTGTCAATAATTCTGTCAATGAAATATTAAGCATGTTTACTCAGAGGTTAATCCCATTGAATCAATAATCCTTACCCTCTTGTAACTCTTGTAAGAGTAGTTAGGGTTGCATTTTAGAACCAGCTACCTCAGCATTTGTGTTATGTGATTATTTTTAGTAATGCAGGTAGGAAGGGAGCATGCCAACCCTGAAATAAAGGCCACATCAAGCAATGTAAGTTTCACAACTACATTCATGTGAAAATAGCTGTGACAACTAGGGTTTCATCTGTGTCTAACGAACCAATCTAATGAATTGTTTAAGAGAGAAGTCATGTGATAGGGCAGAAACAGAACCATTTATTCCCATGCTCCAAAGTGCTATGTTTAAATGGCCTAGATCTCAAACAGAAAAGATTGTTCAAGTGAAGAGCAAGGACAAAGCCATTAGATTCAGTGTTGGTTTCTCACCTTTCAATATTGGAGTTCACCATCCTGGGGCATTTACTAGAAATATGTGCCATAATTGGAGTCTCCAGGAAATGCTAACTGCCCCGTTGGCAGCAATGGAGAAGGTGAAGCTGATGGATGAAGTGGGTATCTAAAAGACAAGGAACATTGGGAGACTTGCTGAAGGTACTTCCACAGTTCTTCTCTCCACCAAAGTAGTGGGAGACTTCCTGGCAACTATTAGTGAGAAATCATTCTTACCATGATTCATACTGATTAGAAGTGATCGCAGGATATTGCTCCTCCTTCCTTATCCAGCCTGATTTTTCAGTTTGAAAAATCTCCTTTTATTGTCTCAGGTTGTGCTAACAAAAGTGGTTTCTGTGTGGGACTACTGAATGTTTGCTTCTATTTTTAAAGCACAATTGGGTTTGTGCTTTAATTTCAATTTTAGACTGACTTGTAAGATTGGTTCACACACTGATAAAGAATCAAATGACTACTGGGTAAGCAACCAGCTGCAGTTTTCGTCAGTTTCATTGAGAAGAACCTCTTCCTCTTCACTGCACATAGGTTATGAGAAAAAGATTCAGAAAGTCAAATGTACATGAAGATAGTTCAGTCGCTGGAATTCTTCCATTGTTATTCCTTTCACATTAATAAATCTTGCTAAAGAGAACTTTGTGAAAGTTGTGCTCGGGAAAAAAAAATCATTTTTGATTCAGGCAGCTAGATGCCCTCAGTCTAATTGGGATTCTCTTCTTGTGACAAAATGTTTATATATTGCTTGACACATGGTGTCACAATGTGCTTTGATTTATGATGTTTAACCATTTCTCCTGGAACTAGCATGAAAAGTATGAAGAGCGGATCAACTGGCAGACCTTCTTATACTAGCAGTAAGCAGTGAATGGGTAGTAGGACACATTCCCGTGTTTGGAATGTGCATCAGGCCTGAAATTTTAATATTCAATTAACTTAGTAACTCAGCATCCACAACCAGAGGGATAACTGTGCAGACTGGCTAGAATTCTTGGGATTATAGTTCTATTCCATGTAGAGGGCACCAGATGCTGGAAGGTAGATCTGCATGTTTGCTGAAGCGAAAGGTTGATGTAGCATCACTGTAGCTGTGGTAAACAAGATCGCCACATAAACTATCAGGATATTGGGAATAAAACCTAGAAGGGCTTGCTCTTTCATAAAATCTAAACTTTTATTTTATTTTTATGCTCTAACAGATCCCTTAAAGATATTTGAGGAAAACTAAAGGTTTGGCTGCTTTCCCAGATTCTAATTTGCCTAAAAATGCCAGTAACAGTAGTGCTGTTTCAACTTCTTGAATAGGAGAAATTTCAAAGCACATTATGACAATTTAATGACAATCAGTGCTTGCAACCACTCATTAATCTTTAGAAGGAATCTGAGGTGTGATTCCTCTGGCTTTAAGCTTGTATGTCCAGATCCCTAACAAAACCATTTCATGTGTGAGTGCATCTTCCTCTTGGGAAGAAATAATACAGAAACTGAGGAATCAAGAGAAAAGGAAGAAACAACTTTAAGTTGTTTCTGAATGTTATGAGAAATATCAATGGCATTTTAGTGAAGTCATTGGAGAAATGGATTTGAAATATGCCCTTCCCACTGGTGAATTTTGGTCATTGTGTACAATGTTTTGGGGGGACAGATCTGCTTGCCATCTTGGAGTGATGATGTCCATTCACAACAGTAGATAAGAGACCGACACACCTGAATCAGCCCTTGCAATGAAATGATGTAGAAGGCAGCATTTGTGTGATGGTATCATTGTTTTGGTGTCATTGAGGTGTGCTGTAGACCAGTGTTTCTCAACTTTGGCCACCTTAAGTATGTGGACTTCAGTTCCCAGAATTTCTCAGCCAACCATGCTGGCTAGTGAATTCTGGGAAGTTTAAGTCCACAGAGCTTAAAGCAGCCAAGGTTGAGAAACATTGTGTTGTAGACTTAAAACTGAATTGAATTTAAACTGACAAGAATACTTCTAAGATATTAAATAATTTCCCTTTTCAGTCATAGTTCAGTGACAACATTTTTCTCTGCTTGGATAGGGACTTAATTAAGACTTTTGGAAACAGTCTCAGTTTGTATATTCTTCTGGTTGAGTTATTTCCCAAAAGTTAATGGAAATCTTCTAATAAAGAAGAAGCTGGTGTTCCTCTGAAATGGAAATAATCTTTTGTTGCCTTACTTATATTTCTTGTTGATTTTCAACTTTGCTGCCCTGGGCCGAAACAAGCCAGGTTGTAGCCATATTAGTAGACTGTTACCATTTGCTGGTTATGCGGTCCTCATTTTAATTTGATAGAAAGTCTTTATGGATTAATTTATTTTGTCTTCATTTGCGTAGCTAGCACATACACATTTCAAGACTTCAACTAAGCTGTTAAAATGTGTATCTGCTTGATGTTTCCCTTGTTCAGCAATGCATCTTTCATGACATTTATTCATGAAAAAAAAAAAGAGAGATGACTTTCCTTTTTAGGGTTGCTGTGTTGCATGAAAAAAACAACACCGATTGTCTTGATGTTTTAGTTAGTACAAAGAGTCTAAGGTGAGCATGGAAACATTGTTTTGAAAATGCATGTCATTGCTTTGTAAAATGCTGTGGGTTATTTGAAAGTGGGGATCACATCCTTGGTTTATGACTCCCAGAATGCTAATAAGTTGAATTTATGGCTAAAAGAGAAAGTGGGCCTTTAGGATTCTGGAAAAAAGAATCCTAAATTATTATGTCTGCATGCATATGTGAGTAGAATAACTAGGAATGATTAAATATTTATTTCTTGATTATGTCTCTTGGAGTGCTTTTGTATACAGAGAGTTTTTGCTATTATTATGGATATTTCAAACACCATATGTAAGAATATAAAATATAGAGAAGATGATTGTGCAGCAGCTTCAGAGGACCTTGGTGGAAGTGAATTATCTGGATCCCTTTCAGACAGGGTTCAGGCCTGGGGATGGGATGGAAATGGCACACTTTTGGGTGACTTCTGGCAAGGGTGGGATGGGGACCCACAGGTTTCCTTATTATGCATCTTTGGTGCTGGTTGGGGTTACATTGCCCCAGTCTGACCCAGTGTAATGGAATGTTTCCTGTCTAGTTACCTAGGAGGGATGACACCTTGTGTACAACCTGGGAGTCCTCCAAGATGCACGACTCTAGCTAGACGAGCAGGTGATAGACATGACTAGGACGACTATTGCACAGCTTTCTCTGTGTGCCAGTTGGATCCATTCCTGGATTGGCAGGCCTTGCTCATAGTCATTCATGCCCAATGGACTATTGCAATGTGCTCTACATGGGGTTGCCCTTGAAGAGTATACAGGAGCTTCGGCTGCTACAGAATGTAGCAGTGTGGGCAGTTATGGATGCTTCTACAACATGCATTTATACCTCTGCTCTGCGAGCTGCATCGATTACCATTTTGCTTCTTGAGTCGAATTTGAGATGCTGTGTTTTGATCTATAAATCCCTTTATGGCATGGGACCAGACTATTTGAGGGACTGTCTCTCCCCAGCTACATCAGCTATCACTCCATTATATTTGCCACAGAAGGCATGCTGTGTGTGTGTGTGTGTGTCTAGGACAACTCACTGTGGCCAACTCGCCGTGGCCAACTTGCCGTGGGACAACTCGCCGTGGCTAGCTCGCCATGGGACAACTCACTGCGGGACAATTCAACGCTGTATTAATCATTTCGTTCAGTTATTTTTATTATTGGTGACCACGTTTTTGTCAAAATTATTGTAACTCTTGTATTTCTGGATTGACTTTCTTTTATTATTATTGACCAGGGTTCCATCAAAATTAATTCAACTTTCATATTTGTTGAATTGTCACCGTGGTGACTTTCCTGAGATGAATTGGCTGTGGTGAGTTGTCCCATAGCGAGTTGCCCGTGGTTAGTTGGCCACAGCGAATTGGTTGTGGCAAGTTGGCCATGGTGAGTTGTCCCATTCCGTGCTATGGGTACCATTAGCTAGAGCAGGGCTTTTCAACCTATTCACAGATTGTACCACTTTTAGGACATGACAGTATTTGAGTACCACCAGTGCTTAGGAAGGTGTCAAAAACTTGATGACTAAAAAAAAAAAAGGGGGGGGGATTTTGGGTTTTACTGATTAGATTCATTTGTTGTTATAGAAATGGCTAGTTTATAATGTTATGGAAAAGTAAAAAGTTGAGGTTCAATGTTAATGCTTCCTTCTGCTGCAACAGAGGAAGTCTGTTCTTTTCCCCTTCTCCCCCCCACTTCCCCCCCCCCACTGTGTCCTACTATTTGCTTTTGTATTTTTGTATTTTATTCTATAATCTAATAAAATGTTACAAACTGTAGGAAAAAAAGCAGCAGTTTTAATTTCTTCGGTGGCAGTTCCTTTGCTGAATCACTTTCCCTTTGCACTGACAAATGTATGATGAATTTATCCATATTTATTAATATGTACCACTACCAGCTGGCTGGTCGGCCCTTCTTCCTCTCTCCCTCTCCTCTTCTTCCTCCCTGCCTTCTGAGCCCTCCTTCCACAGTGTAGTAAGAATGCACCCACAGTCCCTTTACTGTACCCCTAAAGACACAGGAATCAAGCGCAAAGCAAGAAAGGCTTACAAAAGCCTCCCAGAATAAAGAAACACTGACTTTTTCTTTAAGCTGCCTCAGGCGTGTCTCAGTTTAAACAATGTAGCAACCAGGCTCCGGCAATTGTGAAAAGTGATAACTTTAAATTAACCCTGTTTACCTACAAAGAAAACTTGCTAAAAGCCATAGACAGACTCAAGATAGACAGACTCCAGTTCACCTCCAACTGCTTCCGGAAGTGCCAATCAGCTGGATCCAATCAGCTGGAGCCCTGCCAGGGCTCCTGGGGCTTCTGCCAAGCCCCGACAGTCCTGCAGCTACAGCTGCCTCTCCCTCAGGCTTGGGTTGCTTCAGTTCATTCCCCTCCTCCGCTAAAACTTCTCTAGGATGGTCGTGTACCACCTGCCATGTGCCAAAGTACCACTGGTGGTACGCGTACCACTGGTTGAAAAGCCCTGAGCTTTTAAATGGACTAAATTGAAACAATTGAGGAATTTTTAGGGACTTGGATTGATTTATACAAATATTGGATAGAGTATATGAAATAGAATATAGTTGAGAAATATTAAGATATAATAGTTATATTATTAGTTTATGATAGAAATAATTATTGTCCTATTATTATTATTATTATTATATTATTATATTATTATGTCTTATGTAACGGTTTTAAAATATATAAATTTATGTTTATTTACAAAATATGTATGTGAAATAGAATAGAATAAGAGATATAATTTGATTGAGAAGTATAAATTGAAATTGGAATAATAGATATAGGTGAGAAACAATTTATATTTTAGGAATGGTCGAATTGTATACTATATGTTTATGCAAGACTAAATTGAAATAGATTAATTGAAAGTTGGTTAAGCCTGAAAACGGGTGAAAATACGATTGATAACTTTTGTTTTTTGTTTTTGTGTTTTTTTTTCTTTTTTTCTTTTTTCTTTCTTCTTTTTTTATTGATAAAATAGAGAGGGAACCTTTAAAGAAATAGTTTAAATTGTATATGTATGACTGTATTTTTTGTTGTGTTCTATGGAGTGCCCTATCTCCACGATGTGTTATAAGCACTGGGCTGTAAAACAAACAAAAAAAACTAATAAAACTTGTTATGGAAAAAAAAAGAAAAGCCCTGAGCTAGAGACCTTCTCAGCTGTGGCATGCGCCTTATGGAACTTCTTCTCCTACAAATTAGATTATCTCCATTCCTTTTGATATTCCAGTTGACACTTAAGACCTGAATATGTCATCAGGACTGGGACTCCCAGGGAATAAGACAAATGTTTGTATGGACATTTTGATTCCAGGGTTTGTATCTCTGTTTTTATAATACTTTTATCTTTATATCTGTGGTATTTATATGTGGTTTTACCGTTTGTGGTCCACTGCCCAGATGGGATGGGTGGCTATATAAATTTGATAAATAAACGTTATAAGCTACTGTTAGATAAATCATAACTTAATGTAATATGTGAATTCAATCATATTTTAGTATGATGCTTGAAAGCCTAGTTAGGATGATGTGCACTGTATTATGCTATGTAAAGTCAGCTGAGGTTTAATTTTGTTAAAGCATATGTTTAAATAATATGGCAGTAATGGTATATGAGAGAGAGAGAGAGAGAGAGAGAGAGAGAGAGAGAGAGAGAGAGAGAGAGAGAGAGAGAGAGAGAACACAGTGGCAAAACACTTTGGTTCTGGTGCCAAGAAGACAGAATGGATGTATCCATAAATGCAGATGTTTGTATGTGTGTGTGTGTGTGTGTGTGTGTGTGTGTGTCTTTAACCAGTCATTTCCATTCTGCTGAGGATGTTTCTCAGAACCCAAAAAGCTTGCACGTGGGGTTTCAGTTTTATTAAATTAATCTGCTCTAATATCATCCTGGATAAATACACTTTCAGGATATTGGGCTAAGGGTCCCACTATTCTGATCAATCAGATATATTGAAGTTGCTACCTCCCCAGCATCATGTTTACATAAACACATGATGATAACCACAGTAGCTATTCAGTTAAGATTCTGGCTGGAGCATTTTATTCATTATATGAAAAAAGAAGTCGACTGCATCTTGTTATTTCTGTCAAGTCGCAAGTTTTTTGTGTGAGTATGTTCTGAATGTATCGTATTCCCACTGGCTTTTCATCTGAGAATGGGATGGAATAATTTCCTACATCAAACAGGTGGATACCATCTGGACAGACTGTTCTAATGCAATCACACTGGATATTTTAGCATTATGCAGCAAGCTTTTGGATAAAACAGTAGGTGTTTGCTACTTCGATGTCCTTCTCTTATGTTATATCACTATGGTATCACAAATTGACCTCTAAGCTATACAAGAAGTACTTCTCTATCAAACATTTTGACAATTATCATTGTTTAAGGCCTCTCTCTATAGCCTACTCATTATCAAACTAGATTAAAGGTCTTCCTAATTCAAATACTTCTAAAGTTAAATATTTGCCCTTAGTCAGAATTACCTCAGTAGATAAACAAAATATTGGCTCCAATCTTCAAACAGCTCCTGCTTTAAATTTTGTTGCATTTATTTTGTTATGTAAGGTTGTATTTTTTCTGTATCAAATGCATTTATATATTGCTTCATATGCTGAAGCATCTTAAAATAGTTAAAATATATGATAAAACAATATAAAATATCGTTTTATAAAAATATAAAAACAATACTCAAATATCCAGTTTATGTATCTCTATCATGCACAAACTTTTAAAAGGTAAGGATATAGAACAAAGAATTAGTATTCATACCAGGAGGAAAGTGAGGTTGAATAAATTCTTTTTAACAGCGATCTAAAAGATAGTATCTATAGCAGGTGCCTTCCGAATTTCAAGAGGAAAGAGAATTTTAGAGTTTTCAGAAACCATTTGGCAGCAGTATCTCTCCAGATGCTCTCTGTGACCAACTATGTGAAAATCATCTGATAGGTATTCCTGTTCTCAGGTTGTTTAGGTTATATATTATAACAAAACCCTGAATCTGCGTTAGTAGTTTGCCCACTAATGCAATTAGTTCATCAGAGGTATAAATATGTGCATGGCCTAAATATTCTGCACCAGCTGCACCTTTTTGGACCAAGTGCAGAGGTTGACCCCATGGCAGAAGACCCCATGGAGACTAAATGGACATGCAGTGGATATAATTTACTTGGACTTCAGTAAGGCATTTGATAAAGTAGACCACAACCTACTACTTGATAAGATAGAAAGATGTGGGTTAGACAGCATCACTACCAGATGGATTCATAGCTGGCTGACCGGCCGTACTCAGCGTGTGGTCCTCAATGGAACCACATCTACATGGAGGGAAGTGTGTAGTGGGGTGCCCCAGGGCTCTGTTCTAGGCCCAGTACTCTTCAACATCTTCATCAATGATTTGGATGAGGGGATAGATGGGGAACTCATCAAATTTGCAGACGACACCAAGCTGGCAGGAATAGCCAACACTCCAGAAGATAGGCTTAAGATACAGGACGATCTGGATAGACTTGAACACTGGGCACTATCTAACAAAATGAAATTCAGTGGTGAAAAAAGTAAGGTTCTACATTTAGGCAAGAAAAACCAAATGTACAGATATAGTATAGGTGGTACCTTGCTCAATAGTAGTAACTGTGAGAGGGACCTCGGAGTCCTAGTGGACAATCACTTAAATATGAGCTAGCAGTGTGCTGCAGCTGCCAAAAAAGCCAACACAGTGGTAGGCTGCATTAACAGAGGGATAGAATCAAGATCACATGAAGTATTAATACCCCTTTACAATGCCTTGGTAAGGCCACACTTGGAATACTGAATCCAGTTTTGGTCACCACGATGTAAAAAAGATGTTGAGACTCTAGAAAGAGTACAGAGAAGAGTCACAAAGTTGATTAGGCGACTGGAGGCTAAAACATATAAGGAACGGTTGCTGGAATTGGGTATGTCTAGTTTAATGAAGAGAAGGATGAGAGGTGACATGATAGCAGTGTTCCAATATCTCAGGGGCTGCAACAAAGAAGAGGGAGTCAAGCTATTCTCCAAAGTGCCTGAAGGCAGGACAAGAAGCAACGGATGGAAACTAATCAAGGAGAGAAGCAACCTAGAACTAAGGAGAAACTTCCTGACAGTTAGAACAATTAACCAGTGGAACAACCTGCCTCCAGAAGTGATGAATGCTCCAACACTGGAAGTTTTTAAGAAGAGACTGAACAGCCATTTGTCTGAAATGGTATAGGGTTTTCTGCCTGAGCAGGGGGTTGGACTAGATGACCTCCAAGGTCCCTTCCAACTTATTATTATAATTATCATTATCATCATTGTTGTTGTTGTTGTTGTAATTAGGCTGTTCTTGTCTAGGAAAAGGTGTAGTTGAGATACCAACTGAAGCTGGCAATAAGTATTCCCAACCATGAAGGTTATCTGGGTCTTCAGTGACAATAATGAACTGTAAACAGTTTCAAATTACCAGCATGTATAGTTCTTTTTAAGGAACTGCAACACCACTTAGAATGGTGACATTTCTAATTCCTGAACCTGGGATCTACTATCCATAAACTCTATTAGGAACAAGATAATTTCTCAAGGATACAAGAAATTAGGACACAAAGATTTAGGCAACAGATGGTAGAGGCTTGACTCTCAGCCATGCAAAGGAATGGCTGCTTAAGAAGCTGGACTTTAGTGAGCAATGGACTGTTGTGAATAAGTTCTTCCTCACCTATCACTTTTTTGATTGTTTGCAGATAAGCTTTAAACTAGGATTGAAGAATTATTTTGGATTTCAGGTGCCTTTTTCTCTTGCTATGTTTGACTCTTAAGTTTGTGGGTCATCATTTCTTGTGGACTGGTGCAGTTTTTTCTAAAGCAGGACAAGACTAGACTTTTGGGGCTACTGTCTCTGCACGGTCAAGATATACAAGGAAGTAGGCTTCCGGTTCCAGATCACGGCACACGCAGTCGCACGGAGAGATCCGTCTCTCCCACCGGCTGTTTTCCCTCCGCCGGTAGACCCTTAATTGGGTCGAAAATCGCCCCGGAGAGGCGACCACCATTGAGGAGGCCCTCGTTCGACTGGGGAAGGGCGGCAGCTCCTTCCTCAGTCCGAGCCAGCTCCTTAGGGCCGTCGGAGAAAAGATCGGCCAGTAAAATGGACGATCACTTTGCTGCACCAGCCGAAAGCCAGAAGAACAACTAAGCATAAAGAACCCCCATGGAGAATCCGGGTGAGACCTTTCCTCCCCCTTCTTTCCCTAATTACTCTCCTGTAAAAAGCTTTTGTATTTGAATTACTTCCCTGCTGTGAGGGAGCAGCGTTTGGGAACTTGGGAAAAACAGCTTTGGGAATTGAAAATAAATAAATAAACCAGTTAACTTTTTATTGACTAATCAATTTCTGGAATACTGAGGGGGCCTGAAAATATTTCTATTCTTGATCATTACTATCATAACTACGCGTCTACTATTTTGGAGAGGCCTTTCTTCATTTTTTTAATGTGAAAAACAAAAAATCTATTAACTTGGAAAGAAAGAAAGACCTTATAGCCTGCTGAGGACATCTTGTGACGAAAAGTGTTACTGCAACTGTATATTTTTTTCACTGCTGGAGGATGGTTCTAACCTTCAAAGGATGATAAGAGCAAGATAACTGAAACATCTGTGTGGTGATTTGGTCTATTGAGAATTGGAGGTGAATATTTGTTGACTTCTACGAAATAGAGCCTTCACTAAAAGATTAAAAGAACTTTTTACCACTGACATGGAATGTAACACACAGCTGGACTATGAGCTTATACTGGAAAAAATCTTGGAAGCCACGGAGGATATGAACTCTTACTTCCAAATTTTGACGGATCAAGTTATAGGCCAAAAAACAGTGGAGAAGGAGCAATATGTACAACCTAAAGAGGAACCATGTCTACAACTCAACTATGAAACTACACTGAGAGAAATTGTGGAAACTAAGGAACAAATTAACTTTATACAACCCCAAATGCAATCTATGGAGAAGCTTGATGATCAAAGAATAACTTTAACTGAGATGCCTGAAGCATCAACATCAACAGAGACTGACACTCAGATACAAGTTATTGAAAATTGTGATAATGTGGATAAACAACTAGTAACTATAACATGGAATAAAACGGCTTCTATCATCCAAAGGCTACTAGAAGAAAGGGAAGAGAACTTTGACCAATTTGAAGCGTTGAGGAATACTGACTTTCTAATATTGTGGTTTGATGATGCAGGAATTTTATTATGGAAACCGGTATGACACAGAAAGAAACCTAGAGTTAGATTTAAAAATGTATTTTAAAGTTTCATTTAATGGGTTTAAAAAGGCTTTTGAGTTTTTGACTGATTTAATAACTAACGGAGTACGTGAATTCTGTAAGAGGATATCCTTTGTAATAATACTTTGTCTTAGATATGATAATTACTGGAGAGGTAAACTTTATCTACTGGGTTAAAAAGATTTTTTATAGACATAGATGAATTGATAGAATATATATTTAAATCAGATAGAAATGTATTTGGTGGATTGATATTTTTATTTTAAATAAGATAATTATTTGGTAATAGAAGAAGAATAAGAGGGATTGGTGACAAGAGAAGAAATGGTATTAATGAAGAAAACATAAGAATGTTACTGCGGGAATAATATACTTATTTTAGATATAATCATTATGTTAAAAAGGGACACCCGAAGTGTTAATAATATGTCTATTTAAGGCTAATTGGAATATGGTAACTGTAAATTAGTAAAGCCTAAAAACAGGACTTGGATTTCTATAATTGAAATGTGATTGATATTTGATAGGATTGTTTGAAGTGTATTTAGAAATGTATTAATTTGAATATGCAAGACTATATGAGGGAATTAGAGAGGGAATTTTCAATGAATTAATTTGAGCTATATATCTGTGATTGTTCTTTTGGATGTTTGATATACCCATCTCCACGGTGTTTCCTAAGCACCTTGATGTAACCCTTCCACCCCCATAAAAATCCAATAAAATATATTTAAAAAAAAAAAAAAAGATATACAAGGAAGTAGTGTTTCTCTAGCTCCTCTTGTCCCAAGCTAATTGGGCTTTAGAAAATAAACAAGACCTCATGTGGTGTTCAGAAGTGGACTAAGAACCAGCATAACTGTTTTAGTATCTTGGAGATATAGTCCGTCTACCTACTCCAGTTTATAATCTTTCCTATTGTATTAAATCATCATTTATAAATGGCCTTGAAAGGCAATCCTGCATGTAGCATGGTACAGTACAGCAGTCTAGATAAGAATGCTGACACTGAACACCCTTAAGTAGCTGTGATCCCACATACTATATTTTAGAAGAGAAAGTGTGGAAATTACTTTCAAGAAAAGACATATAGGATTGGATTTTCCAAACATTTCTGCTATGTATTTGGCAGACCCATCCAGCTAGCAGGAAAAAAGAAGACAAGGCCGTACTTTAAAGTACTGCCAGTGCCTTGAAACCCATTCATCATGATTACATTTATAGCTATTCAGATGTAAGCCTGCCAAATGCCTGGAAGTTTCCATCTATCTATTTTGACAGCCCACCTTTTGACTATGCATTGTAAAGAAGGATACAACTTGTGAATCTTCAGTTGTTGCATACTGCAGTGGTTTACAAATGTTCCTCAGTGGCCATTTTCAACTTGTTTAAATCAACACATATTTCAAGTTAGGTGCTGGATATTAGATTAATCTCTGTATAAACCAAATGTGCTTTAGAGCGTTTCCTTGTAAAAATGTGGAGGTGTTTTATATTATCAGACTACTGGTAGCAGTTATCCAATTTCTTGCATAGAGATGGAAGTAGCTAAGGTGATCCTCCAGGTGAAGAGGAAAGAAAACCTGCTATCCCCCTTATTGTCCTCCAAGTCTTCCTCTTTCCTTTTGGCAGCAGTGGCACCCCTTGTCTTCTGCCATTCCTCACCCCGAGCTGCAAATACGGCACTACCTTGCACTGCAACAATTGGAAGTTCTATTTCAGAGAGGTACTTTGGGGGCAGCTGCCTAGTATGGTAAGCCATGGCCAAGAATTGTATACCTTAGGTGCAATGTGGATACTTTTCTGGATGGTGGGTTGATAGCAGTATGTAAAGCTTGTCCTAGAATCCAATCAACTACCAGTTGGAAAAGATGTGACATGTCATCCAATCCAACCCCCTGCTTAGTGTAGGAATCCATTTAATCACCTCTGACAGGTGACCCTTCAGCTCCTAATTGAAAACCTCCATTGAAAGGGAGTCCATTACTGTTCTAGTATTATTATATTGCTTATTAAGTTTTATAATCAAAACTCCATCTTTTACTAGCCTAGCAGTAGGCATAAGCCCTACTATTTTTCCTTCCAGTATATTTTAGCTCTCTTCTCCCCCTCCCCATTGCACATCCTGTTGTCCTATTTTGAGATTTAAACAATTCACTCTTGGATGAATAAGGTTACAACTTGGTTTTCACTGACTATGCCTTCTGCATTTTTATTTAAAAACAATCTACTTCAGCTAAGACACTGACAGTTCAAGAGAATTTAGTATAACAAGGGTATATTCAAAATTCCCTTTGCTCTTCTCATCAGGAAGCATGGATTATTCACAACAGTGCTTGTGTTTTTGAAAAGATTCAAGTAAAATTTGGCAGCTTCTGTTCGGTGAATTTTTGCCAGTGGTTTCTGTTGTTTCCCTTCTTGATATCATCTTCTTGAGCCTCTTTTTTATCACTTTGTGAAGATGTCTTCTAGACCAGAGGTCCCCAGCCTTTTGGGCACCAGGGATCGGTTCCATGGAGAGAGGTTTTTCCGCGGACCAGAGGGTGTGTGGTTTTGTGTGCTACCTGCATCCCGCAGATGGGGCTTTGCTTGTTTGTGCGGACTGGTTGCTGGCATGCTGCGGCCCGGTACTGGTCCATGGACCAGGGGTTGGGGACCCCTGTTCTAGACCTGTTACCTAGGCTATGTAGGATAGTAGATAATATGGACTTAGAATGGGAACCTTTGCTCAAATATACACTTACATACCATTAACTCTTGGTCTAACATACCTCACAAGATTGTTAGCAGCAGAAAACGATGTAATTTCACAATGCTTTCATGCACAACTTATAAAAAAGGATATGTTTGAAAGTAATTCTAGGTTATTTTATTTTGTTCATTGACCTTTTTATGAATGAGGTTTATTGAACTGATTCCTTTTGAAGGAACCAAAGCAGAACTTAGTTATGTTGTAGCTAGGATCTGTTACAACAAGAAAAAAACATTCCAAATTGTCCACATCCTTAATAATTAAGTAATGACAAATGGAAAGAATATGTACAGAAGTCAAATTCACATATAAATAAATTATGGGGAAAATTTCTGAGAACATTATTATCTGCTATAGGCATTTTTATGCTGACTGGCTTTTTAAAAATCCTGTTTCATTTAAGGATCTAAGACTGAATGTTTATGAAGTTGAAAATAAACAGGCCAAAAGTTTAAATAATGTTCTTTCTATGAAGACTTTAAAGTTGACTTAAATGCAAACAGATACCTATCTGAAGAATATTATTTGAGAAAGAAAATCTTTCTGCTTATTAAATGATAGGAGACTTTTCAATGAGCAAAAGTAAACAAGGATTCACAGATGTTTGGCTCCATGGTTTTAAGTAATCCTTCCTTAATTGGATGCCCTCAAGATAATTCCGAGCCTCCAACACCAAAATTATAATTTCTTGTATTGTAATCAGCTGCTGTCTTTTGAAAAATCAGCACGTTTTATAAGAGAATGGAAGTTTGAGGCAATTATGATTGGGTTAAAATGGTCTTCCCCAATCAAATGCTCTTCAAATGTGTTACATGTTATTTGGGAATTATGGTAGATGCAGTTCAATGTATCTTAAAGGCATCAATTTGCTGACGGTTGATTAGAACTATTAGTGTGATGCACTGAGTGCATATCCTGCATAATATAAATAACAAAGTTATATTTTAAGACTTTTTGTATGCTGGCATAAAAGTAAGATCTATTGTAGTGTGAGGATGGATATTTGTGAAAAGCAGTAAAACTGGCTACGTATAAGAATGTTCTTCCACTTACATTATATGAAAGTGAGAGTTGGGTATCGCTGGAAAAACATGAAAGTAAGTAAAATACAATGAGAATTTAATGTGTGTGGTAAAACAAGAAAATAGAATCAGGAATACTGAAGGAGTATGGCTTGAGTATAGATAGTCCTTGACTTACAACAGTCCATTTAGTGGCTGTTTGAAATTACTATGGCACTGAAAAAAGTGACCTATGATTGTTTTTCATACTTGTGGTCATGTGATCAAAATTCAGATGCTTGGCAATTGACTCATAT
The DNA here is from genome assembly GCA_023970755.1 of Azemiops feae. Classification (NCBI taxonomy): domain Eukaryota; kingdom Metazoa; phylum Chordata; class Lepidosauria; order Squamata; family Viperidae; genus Azemiops; species Azemiops feae. The sequence goes on along the minus strand of JALGBA010000795.1, from coordinate 10,280 downwards.
TTATGACGGGCACAGTGTGCTGGGGGCATGTGACCACCTTTTGTGACCTTCTGACAAGCAAAGTCAATGGGGAAGCCAGATTCACTTAACAACCATGTTACTAGCTTAACAATTGCAGTGATTCACTTAACAACTGTGGCAAGAAAGGTTGTAAAATGGGACAAAACTCACTTAACAAATATTTCACTTAGCTGCAGAAATTTTGGGCTCAATTGTGGTTGTAAGTTGAGAATTACCTGTACCCATGTGAGAGATTAATGTGAAAGAAGTACATTGAGGTGGATTGGTCCTACAGCAAGAATTAAGGAGAACTGAATTACAAAATAAAAAAAACATACAAAAGAAGAGGGGCAAGAGGAAGACAAAGACTGAGAAAGTCTTGGTTAGATGGAGTTGATGAGATCCTTAAAAAGAGAGAAATGAAAATTTAAAGCAATATATACAGTGATGGAAGGATGGGTTGCAAGAAATGGAAAAAGAAACAGTATTGAAGTAAACTAAATTTATTTAATTTTCCTTTTTTAATCTTTTACTGCCTGTCTTTAAATGATTTTGCTCATTACTTCCTAAATCAATCAGCAGACAAGTCTCTGCCATCCACTCCAGGTAGCCAAGAAAGGGGTTTGTGTCTGAGCAGATGGATTAAGGCCTGGGGTGCTCTCGTTCTACAGAGCTGCTGCTACTGCTGTTTGAATCGGTGAGTGGGTTTCAAGGTAGCCAGATTTTGTGAGAGAAGTACCCACATGGCAAGGTCTGGCTCTGAGATCAGAGCAGCTGCTGCCAGTTTTATCCCTCCCAAAGGGCATGATTTGTCTTTTTGTCCCCTCATCCTCTGAACACATCCATTCAGACAAAGTAGACTACAATAAAGCAGCAAGTGGGCCTTGCAGTGGAAAAGAACAAGGTATCCTCAAAGGACCCATAACATAGTAATTTTTCTTTGTTCTTTAAAGGAGTCAGTTTGATTTGGTCTGCAATTCTGTCACAGGAGCTTTGGAATTAAAGGTTTTGAAAAGCTATCAAGGGAAAACAAAAAGTATGCATGTGACAAAATGGCGTGCCCTTTTGAGATCTCTACCATGCTAACTACCACACAACATAGGAGAACAAACCCATCAGGACAAGATTCAGCAGTCCATTTCCATTTAAAAGACAAAGGCCACTCTTTCAAAGACAGCAAAGTCTACATTTTGGACAGAGAGAACCACTGATTTGAAAGAGGGGTCAAAGAGGCAGTCAAAATTGAACAGCCCTCTCTCAAAAGAGTGGGAGGTATACGACATCATCTATCTTCAGTCTACAACACAGTCCTTTCAGCAGTTCCAGGAAGGCTGGACTACTCAGGTGATCCTGACACAGATAAATCTCCAGGTGGCCTCAATGACTCTCTAAAAGAATGCAGATGACCAGCTTCTGCAAGGAATATAAATCCTTCCCTTTCCAAACATCCAATCAGAGCTGATGAGAAGCGAATCATCTTCAAAGAAAACCAAGAAAGTCTTGTTACCTCTTGAAAAGCACCTTTGCGACAACCATGACCTGGATGACTGAGAATCTCCATAGACGTCATTACCAGCATTTTGAATTGTCTTTATCTGTTTTCTTTCTGACATATTTAAAATTACAATCATGATCAACTTTGAAGGAACACTGACAGCTTGAAGAGGTCTGCATGATACTGGATTCTGAGTGATAAACATCAGTTTTATATTACATAAGGGGAGCGATGTTAAAGTTAAAGATGCTGAATTTGTCAGCTGGAAAGCTGACAGTCTGGGTTCGAGATATGAGCATTGTGCGATGGGGTACACTCCCATTATTTGCCCCAGCTCCTGCCCATGAGGTATGCAAATGGAGTAAATAAATAGGTACCACTTCAGCGGGAAAGTAACAGTGTTCCGTGCACCTTGGCATATAGTCATGTTGGCTACATGACCATGGAAATGTGTTTGGACAACACTGGCTTCCTTGGCTAAGAAATGGAGATGAGCACCGCCCCCTAGAGATGGACAAGACTTGACAGGGGAAACCTTTACCTTTACATAATTTATGAGAGTTTATCCTGTCTTACCTTGCATCTCTGTTCCTGGTTCAGTTTAGCTTCAGAAAGAACTCAGTTGTTGGTCTGAGAGATAATGGCTGACCCAGGAATATCCTGTGAGCTTCACAAGAGAGAGGACCGATATTGCCTTGGCCCTAGTTTAATTCTCTAACCACTGCACCTGCTAGTGCCATTTGGAAGTTGGTTCTCATTTCAACTGACCTTGTAAAACCTACCCTGAGTAGGTAGAAGGAAGGTAAAAGGCTGTGTAACCAGACTGGTGGGCAGTGCTTGATTTGAAGCAACATTATTTCAGCACAGTAAGGTAGCCAGAACTAGCATTCATTCCCAGTTAGCTTCAGCAATTAAGCAAGCTTTTTTCTGTGCTGTGCTTTCAAACCAAAACAGTTTCCCCCCCCTACATCCAATGTGTGGGTAGGTGTAGATTCAAACATTTCTTCCATAATTCATTTGTTTTTGATTAAATACTAATCTGAGTAAGAGTTATCAACCATTAACCAGCAGGCTTTACATGAAATTGCTGACGGAGGATATCACCTCTGTTGGCAAGAAATCGTATGTCAGGCTTCCTTCAGCATCTAAATAGCCAGCAATGTTATCACCACTGCTATTAAGTAGAACGTGGCTTTGGAAGAATCTGAGTCAATTTAAAGTTGAACAGAATGGCTGAAGATAGGCTTGTTGCGCATATGGGTGTATGAGTGAGTGAGTGTGAAAGAATAGAATGGATTTTTTTTCAGCACTAGAGGTGTAATCTTGAATTTATGCCCCTCCCCTAATGCAGATGAATGTAAAAAGGATACTTGTTGGGTCCTATCTGAATGTCTCAAAGGTGCTTTTTCAAGAGGCAACTGGACTTTCTTGTTTTTCTTTGAAGATGTTTTGCTTCTCATCCAAGAATCTTCTAATTTTTTTTTTAAATCTGTGGTATTCTTTCATTGAGAAGTTGGAGCTATGCTTTCTGCAGGATGTTTTCTGCCCTGTGTCCCTTTACTGTTGAGCACAGGTGCAGGCTGTTGGGGATGAATCTGTGTTGTCTGCATCTCAAACTGAAGCACAAATGTTTTCAAAGAAAAACAAGGAAGTCCAGTTGCCACTTGAGACAACCATGACCTGGATGACTGAGAATCTCCATAGGTGTCCTATCTGAATGTTTACTCAGGGTTTTCTTTTAGGGTTTGTTCTCTTATCTCCTCCCCCCATCATAGATGTATTGTGCATGAAATTTGAAGATTACTACTTTGAAAATGCAGGCTGATATATTTTGAAATAATTTTTATGGAACAAATACTGATCTCATTATGAAGACTTTTAACTTGGGGTTAGATAGATAGATAGATAGATAGATAGATAGATAGATAGATAGATAGATAGATAGATAGATAGATAGATAGATAGATAGATAGATAGATAATACCTAAAACATTTTTGAAATGCATACTCACTTTAAAATTAGATATTTAGCTAGGATGGAACAAAGTAGAGTTTTTGCAAAACAACATGGAGCAATACAGCAATAATCAGATTTACGGGATACTCCAAGATTTGTTTGGAATCATCAATTTAATGTAGTATTTTATTGCAAAAGCATGAAGCATATTATACTACCATATTAGATTTGCAAATTGTAAGAATGGATATGTACTGAGGCAAATTAATTGTAAATTGTGTGTTTGTGTGTGTGTGTGTGTGATGGAAATAGAGAAACATCAGTAGACAACCTGACATCCATTAGATGTTTTGTCTACAGCTTCCATAACCTTTTGTCATTGTATATACTGGTGGCTGATGGGAATATCCCGAATATATGGAAGACAACAACTTGTCTGTCCTGGACCAAGTTAATTATGACTTACTGATTCAGGTAAGTATATATTCTACTCTAGTTGTCTCTAAAAAAGTGTCATCCCAAAGGTTTTGATGACAAAGCCTGGGAATTCAGAAGCATTAGTTTCTACTCATCTGGGCATTAGAATGGGGAAAAGTGGGTTATCTGAATATGAATAATTTATAGTTTTTGAGATGCTTTGTGTACCATCGGTATTATGTAGCCAGCTTTGGAAGAATGGTGCCTTGCATGCTAAAAAGTATCAGAAAATAAAATGTCTTGAAGATACAGAATCTTCTCTGATTGAAACCACACTTTACACTTGATGTAGCAAATATTTGCAGTACATGGCAGCTATGTAGTTGGATAATGACTAACGCTGAAAAGTACACACAGGGCAAATCATTGCTTGGGAGCCAGTGATGGCTGTTCTTTTCCTTAGTGGCAGGTTTCTTTTAGAATTAATTAATTAATTTCTGTGTTTAGAAATTTGTTTTTGCATATTGTTTTCCAAGCATTTCCTTTTTAACGTTAGTATTAATTTCTTTTGGTTTCTTTTCTTTTAATGCCGTTTTCACAAGATGAGCTACAGGAATACTATGCAGTGGTCTGGAGAATTTTATTTTTGGGTGTTTGGTCTGGCTTAGTCTGGCTGGCTGGGTGCTGAACTATCTCGGGGCAAATGAATTGCACATAATGTGGGAATGCAACTGAGTGATTTGACTGAAGACAGAAATTTGCCTATTTGGTAGACAATCTGATGCCAAGCAGAGTTCTCAAAAACTCTCTGATTGCTAAAGGACTACAAAAGGGAAGTAGTCCAACTCCAGTGTAAACAGTATATTCCTGAATTATATGTTTTGCACCTGAGTTAATATTTGCTGGGATTTTGTAAGGATGGTCTGTTTTTGCTCACACTTCATGGGCTATAACAACATTTGTGAGACCAGCTAATATGTTTCTATAACATTGTCATGTGAAATATTTTTAAAATTATACTTTGCCCTCATTTCTGTTCTTATGTGTTTTCTGTCTGCTTGGAAAAATTTAGCCAAATTAATTCATAGAGAAAAATTCCGGCAAGAACAAAGCTAGATGCTAGCAGGAAAAATAATCTCCTGCATTGGTTAAAAAATAATAATCAAAAGTTGCCTAAATCCTTGCCATTGCAGGTAGCTCCATGGCTTTTGATAAATTAAGGATGTAACTCCCATCATCCACAAAGAGCACTGTCACTGCTGATCAAGTTTTGTGATGCTAGGAGTTGCAATCCAATCATCAAAAGGAAATTAGTTTGGAAAAAGAAGATTTAGATCAGTTAATCCTCCCAAGTTCCATAGGAACTTCAATAATTTACAAACCAAAACCAAATATATAGCAAATATGAGCAGAGGAATTATTATTTATATTATATTGGAGAGATTTCAGTGGAGAGTTTATTCACAGTTAAGAAAAGGTCTAGATGAATACAGTTGGAATCCTTAATTTGCTAACCTTTGAACGGTCTTCAAAGTAGACCTATGTAGGGAAGGACTGTAAAAGAAGCACATAGGCATTTGGCTGAACAGAATAGTACAATAGCCTTGGTTGCATAACTGAAATCTCTCCACTGCAAATGAAACAAAATGATGTTTCATTTATTGCGAGAGTGCTTGCTGAGGCTTTCCATCCTTCATGCCCCTCAAGAAGTAGGGTGGGAGAGACTCAGAGGCAAACATTTTCTGCAAGAGAGTTTCCCCTTTCAGGAATCCCCCACCATTGGTAATAGATTCTGTTAGAATTTTCAAGGGCCTCCAGGTTGATGGAGTGAGGAATAATGTATCCGGAATGTAGGATGCCACTATCAGTACCAATGTGATTAACTGTTTGTTATAGTGGATGAATAAGATTATTTAGAGAGATTATAGATTATGCCATGGATAGTATTTGGGGCATTTTTGATATTATTATAATTCTGTATTATACTGATTTTTTAAATGCAAACCATTTAGAGTCAGAAGGATTGAAGCAGTACAGAGGCACTTGAAATAAAGTACAGTATAATGTACATGAAATAAAGTACAAATAAAGCAGTACAGAAGCACTTGAAATAAAGGGAAGAAAAAGAAATGGAGAATATTACATTCTATATAGTTAACCCTGTATTTTTATTCTTTTTGTTTTGTTTTGAGCAAAATACATTAGGTTTCAGCTTTCATGGATATAATTTTACAATATTGACAAAGTTTTAATTTCAAGGCTGCTGGGGGAAGCTAACCCTACCCCAAAACCCAAGAGAAGCCACAGGAAAATATTGGAGGATAGGAATCATATTTATTTTCAGATAGCTGCTCATAGAAATTAAACCTCTGCATCTATATCTGTATTATGGTATTTGCCATCATTTGTCAACAATGCTCCATTGTTGTTTAACTAAACAAATTGTCCAGCCTCTAAACAAAATGATCAATGGACACAAATCAGACAGCAGAAGTGACAATACTGAGAACTTGTTGATGTTCTCTAGGATATTCCAGTGCTGGCCTCCTTGAATAAAGAAAGAAAGGACTAACAGCAGAGCTAGAATTGAACACTATCAGGGTTAGATATATTCAGTGGTGGGATTCAGCTGGTTCGGACCAGTTTGGCAGAACCGGTAGCTAATTTTTTGTTGCCCAGGCCCAGAATGGACTTCCGGAAGCGGCATCCACACAGAGAACTGGTTGTTCACATATTTGAACCCCACCACTGGATATATTGGTAAGTTAAAGTTCTCTATGGAGGACCACAGCTGAAGGGCCAATTAACATTAATACAAACGCACTTCAAGAAGTGCTTGACACTTGTGCATCCATCTGCAAGGTTTACCCAGAAACTGATTCTGTCCAATACAGCTCTCCAATTGTTACTGAACTGCAAGCCTCATCATTGACTACAGTGACTTGGGAGTTAGATGTGAATCCATGCTTCTCATCTATCCCAGCCCCTCTCTAAGCAACAACAGTCAGGCAATACTTCCTTCTAAAAAAGTATTGCTTAGTAAGAAGTATTAACTTAGCAAGAAGTATTACTGAGCTGGAAATAGTAATTTAAAATTGTGTTTGGATGTTGTTCAGTTGAACAGGACAGTGTTATTTGTAGTTACTCCTCATTAACCGAAGGTGACCTTGCAATTCTGTCTTGGAAATGGGGGGAAATGATTGAGTTTAATGTTCAAGGACCTTATTGAACATCTTGTTATATATCTGTCTGCTTCATTCTAGTGTTGCCCTTAGGAGCCAGACCACATCCATTTATATAAACCTCAAATTAACTAAGCATGAAAACAAGCTCCACATCCTTTTATTGCCTGTTGCCTGTAGTTGTTAGCTTTTGTTTGGCAGAATAAGCTGAAAAAAATATTTAGTAAAGGAGATTCCATTACCTGCACATTTGTTTCACTGGTATATGTAATGACAAGAAAACAGAAATCTCTTTATATAACCTATTGGTAACTGAAGCCTCATTCTTAGTTTTATTTGTGCCGAGTGGTAAGATCTGTACTTCTGCAAGATGAATGTTGTGCATGAATACACTGCTGTGTGTGTATTATCACCTGATTATTATATATGAATATGTCCATTGGGGCTTCACAATGCCTTGAACAAAATTCAGAAAATGGTTGGTTCTTATGTTTATGTCATTTTCATGATAGCAGTGTAGAAGTGATTGACCATTTATTCTTACAGATGTTCTTCCTGATATTTGCTGCTGGTCTTCTCTCTAAGTGGCAATTAGGTCCAAACCTGATTATCTTTTTGAGATCATCCACTGCCAGATAGATGCTGCCATATTGATAAATATAGATATCAAGGTAATACATTCTGTGATTTTCAGCCATATTATCCTGACAATGACTAAGTATTAGTCTATAGTAAAAGCAACTATGTTTGGGTCCAACCTGTAGTGATTCTTCAAATTCCCCTGATTTTCTATAACCATCCCAGTTGTTGTCTAAAAATGTACGGTAGATGAAGACCTTAACTATAATGTTGGAATCCCTGAGCATGTCTTGCCACATTAAAAAGCTTTGGACTCCTCATATATCCAGTGTATCCAGCTTTCTTAAAATAATATTTTAAGAGCTCCTTCCTTTACCATTAGCTGAAAATAATTATTTCACTGAAAAAGAACAAACTGTGGTTTCTGTAGAACAGGGGCAAGCAAAGAATTTGAGTAATCAAAATATGGTGTTTGCATGAATGCTTAGAACACAACATATTTGATGTTATTCCTAGTTATGTATACTAGGCTAAAGTGCAGCAGAATTCATCTGTTCCTAACATATGGCAGGACCTTCAAGGCTATTGTGCATAAGTCTCCTCTAGCCTGATGTATTTGTGACTAACTTCCAGAATGGTCTCTAGTCATGCTGAAGGGGAATCCTGATAGTTAGGATGCCATCACATTAGAAGGACTCCAAACTAGGAAGGGCATACATTTACCTACCTACCTAACTTAGCAACTTAGGTATTTATTTCCATGGAGTACTCTTCTTGGAGTGTGCTGCTGCCATTTGAGCAAGGATCAGTGGACATCTCTTTGTAGCGATGAAGGGATAAATGGATGTCTGCAAAGAAGCAGTTTCATCCTCTTAAATAAACATAGACCCAACAATCAGAACTACTTGAAAATTATTTAAAGGGACTTTAATATTCCCAGACCTACCGGTATATGGATGACTGGGTCTGACTGGGTCTGACTGGTCATTCAAGAGATCCTTCTTCTGCCTGGAACTTAACAGTAGAGATCAAAGAGAATGTCTTCTTGATTCTGTCATCCCAACCCACTTACTCCTCCCATGTACTACTACTGCATGTTTCATTCTGAAAACTGAGTGATTATAATGATATGTCATTGACCTTGAAGGACAGGAGGAAGAATGCTACCAGGGCAATCAAATAAAAGTGGTCTGAATCTGGAGGAACAAAATAACTCAGACAAGCCCCCCTTTAGTTCACATGGAGATGAAAGGAGAGAGGGGAAAACACATTGAAGCCTGCATGATTCTGCTGCTATAGCCTTTTACAATAAAAGTAGCACTAACTTACATGACATTGGTTTCTTAATCTGGTCTACCTTATAAGGTTAATGTTAATAATTTAGTTTATGATAGAAATAATTATTGTCCTATTATTATTATAATAATAATATTATTATATTATTATGTCTTAGGTAACGGTTTTAAAATATATAAATTTATGTTTATTTACAAAATATGTATGTGAAATAGAATAGAATAAGAGATATAATTTGATTGAGAAGTATAAATTGAAATTGGAATAATAGATATAGGTGAGAAACAATTTATATTTTAGGAATGCTCGAATTGTATACTATATGTTTATGCAAGACTAAATTGAAATAGATTAATTGAAAGTTGGTTAAGCCTGAAAACGGGTGAAAATATGATTGATAACTTTTGTTTTTTGTTTTTGTGTGTTTTTCTTTCTTTTTTTTTCTTTTTTCTTTCTTCTTTTTTTATTGATAAAATAGAGAGGGAATCTTTAAAGAAGTAGTTTAAATTGTATATGTATGACTGTATTTTTTGTTGTGTTCTATGGAGTGCCCTATCTCCACGATGTGTTATAAGCACTTGGCTGTAAAACAAACAAAAAAAACTAATAAAACTTGTTATGGAAAAATAATAATAATAATTTTACACGTATTATAAATATGTTGATTAACAAGTGCCTACTGTTTGCCAAATTGGGCATGCTGCGTTTCAAAAGGTGATGGTAACCATTCAAATAAATTGGATACATTGAAATATGGCTTGAGGGAGAAGGAAAAGGTGTTATGAGTCAAAGAACAAATGTTCTAACAGTTATACATCAAACCAGTGTTACTATCTTAACATTTATGCAACCTTGGACTTTCTTTATGTCCACAACTAAACCAGCATGGATTTTGTTCTTGCTAATATTTGTATTAATTAATTTGCTATTAATTACTGATGATGCTGAAATCTGCTAACATTTGAATGAAATAAACAGAGCATGAATAAATGTTAATTTCTGGGGTTTTTTTCAGTGGGATCAAGATAACCTCTTCCAGGGGAGGTGTACTAAAGATTTAATTTAAACAGAACTCTACGGAGTGTTTTTCTATAAGTATTAGATGAGGCATGCTATTGTTGGGAAATTACTACAGGAAATTTTCAATATACTTCCAATCAATCCCTAGATCCAGTTCAAAGCAAGCACACTTTCCACTCAGTTAAGCTATCAAAAATATCTATCTATCTATCTATCTATCTATCTATCTATCTATCTATCTATCTATCTATCTATCTATCTATCTATCTATCTATCTATCTATCTATCTATCTATCTATCTATCTATCTATCTATCTATCTATCTATCTATCTA